>QJPP01003929.1:0-193434 GCA_003996215.1 Jaltomata sinuosa | reverse complement strand
GGATGGCAAGGTCCATGGAGGTCCCTGACCCCATACTAAAACTCAGTGTCAACACATGTCGTCCAGAAGCAAGTCCGAGATCAAGATAGAGACCCAGTATCTAATATGCATGCCCAGACCCTGTCCAGGACTAAAGTAGTAGGAAAATATCTCAAAAACCCCTCCAAGGGTGCCCGGGCATAACCGGGTCTAAACAGTAGAAAGTCATCTCAGGTGCTCGGTCTGACCGAGGCTAAAAATCATCTCAAGTAGCAAGAAAACTTAACTAGCATCCCGGCCCTGCCGAGTCTAGCGTTAATCGTAAAACCGGTGATTTAAATCATAATTTTACTTTCTTTTACCCAAGAATATTCACAAGTTAAAAATGGGCCCCCCGGGCCATGCAAGGTTTAGAAAATAGTGTCCGTAGGCCCGAAGCCCAAACTGTAGTAAAACATGTATAAAACCATTTTATATGCATGAAAATGGTATGATCAAACACAATAGCTGTCCAACAGCTTACAATCAACCTATCGACCCTGCACAGGCCCACAGCTACTTAGCAAGCATAACCAGCCTAGAAGGATAATTCTATGCCCGGGACTCGCGAACATTCCCAAAATCCCACCTTCTATGGGTCCAGAGTCAACAAGGCCTCACAGGACCACAAGGGCTAATAATATATCGGCAAATACTACAAGCAACGGAGGAACAAAGGTACGCGGACATGAATAAAGCGGTCGAGGTCTGTGGTACCAACCTAATAAACCAACCCAAGGATGCCCATTAATACAATTTTATCCTATATATGCGGAATCTAGGGAAAATAAACCGTAACCTACCTGTCGTCCGATGACAAGCTTGAACCTCTCTGAAAAAGCTCCGAAATAAAATTAACTCGAATTCGGGCTTGAATAACTTGACGTAGATAACTGATTTCCTTTTCGAAATTAAACACAACGTCAAAATATATCTAATTCCACCTAATTCTCTCCGTATACATATGTATAAGGTAACCTTTGTTGCTGCAATGTCCCTTTTTAAATATAGAAATGGAAGGGACTTAAATGCTGTGGAAGTTTGGCAGATGAGCATTTATAAGTATATTGGATTGCCAATAATCATTACCCTTGCTTGCTGCCACCTATTCAAACAAGGAACATGCTGGTCACTTCCTCCACCTCCACGTGGAATGGAGGTGGCAACCAATATATTCACTTCCCAATATATATCTACTCGGGTATTGCATAAGTTTGTGGTAAAATAAATATAGCTTTTTGAATATACCATAATTAATAGAAAATCATTTCAAATAAAACCTACTATATTATAATAATAATTTTTAACATAACTAAATTTACTATCTCCGTTAAAATATTACAATGTATAAAAATCTTATAAAATAAATACATATACAATTATATCGTAACAAAAATATTTTAAAAAGGTAATAATAATATAACTTTTTATCAAATTCAACTTTCAAATAAAATATTTTCAAATACACGCGATGTTAATAAATTCTCAAACTTAAGTTTGCAACTCACCATCGCACGATTTAGATACTAAAGAACTCTCTTGGAACCCTCCCTTATGTTTTCTCACTGTTTCGGAACTGAAATGGCGTTTTAAAACGTGAAGTTGAGGCTTAAATCGAGTTTAACCCGACCCGGTTCGCGACCCGGTTCGCAACCCATTTTCTGCCAGACAGTCCGCGGTAAAACAGTCATAACTTTTTACTCAGAGATCAGTTGGATGTTAGGTTTTGTGCATTGGAAACTAGACTCATAGAACTTCGATTTGGTATTTCGGGGGACTTCTAACTCTTTATATATTGAGATAAAAGCTCCGAGACATTTTACCCAAAGTTCAGAAAATTTATTAAAGGAGCTTACGATAACTTTTACCGACTTACTTGTCTTCAAAACTTATAATGCGACTAAAAAAATGGACCCGGCCCCGAACTACCGGTCCTGACGATCCTTAAGTGACTTGGGTCTGCTACAAACAAACTCTAACGGTTCAAGGAAAACGTATACGTGGAAATAACCGGAAGGGTCATTACACTTGTCTTTAATGGGTCATCTGTATCAACAAAATTGTTATCTGTGTAACAAGGTTTGGTAAGATCCTTTGGCTTAAAGCCTTCATATCCTTTGTCTAATGCCTTTAGTGGCAACACTTGGGTAGTTACGAAATCAAAAGTTTCTTCTTTGTTTTGTACCAATGCTTCCTTGCTTGGAGTAATGGGGATTAGTCGGGGATTTACTGCCTGAGAAAAAGATTCTGGGATCTTTACTTCATAACTCTTCTTCGTTTGAACCAAAGAAGTGGATTTGGATCCTCCTGCTGTGTTGTTGGTGCTTGCGGTATTTGTGGGACGTGCCTCTTTCTTTTCTGCAGGTTCCACTAATACTGAATATCTATTTTTGAATATAGCATCTAAGGATGATGCCGATGGTCCTGGTAAGGGAGGGAATTCTGGCCTAAGGTGACCAGAAGCTAGCATAAGGGGCCTTGGAGGCCGTGGTCTTAGTTGCATAAGTCCTACCTATGGTGGCGCAAAAGGGAGGGCTGATGTCACCTTCCTTGTCGATGTAAGTTTGGTTCCTTTAAAGGGAGAATTGTGATGATGAGGATTACTCATGTCAATTCTGCAGAAATTCTCTAATTAGGAAATCTGGAAGGGAATTGTTTTCTCCTTTAATAAATTCAATTTGAAAATCGAAGCTAGAGAGTAGAGCTTGCCACCTAGCAAAAATTTGTTTAGAAACAATGTTTTTAACATCCTTTTGCAAAATTTCTTTAGCAGATTTACAATCTACTCTGGGTAAAAGTCCTTTATTTATCAAGTCATCTTGAAATTTTGTGATACATAGCACTATAGACAAAATTTCCTTTTTGACTGTACTATAATTCTTTTGGGCGGAATTCCAGACTCCTGAGGTAAATCTAACTAATACTTCTTCAGTATTAGGGGGAATCCTTAGAGTATTCCTCCGTAGCCGATGTCTGAAGCATCAGTTTCAACTATCATGAAATCTTCAGGATTATATATTCCTAAACAGGGAAGGTTCTGAACAAGTCTTTTGACTTTATTGATAGCATTGGTTTGATCTATACTCCAAGGTACAGGGGTTTTTCTAAGCCTCTTATAAAGGGGTTCACAGACCTGCCTAATGTTCGGGAAAAAGTCAGCTACATAATTAAGGCTACCTAAAAATCTCTGAAGTTGGGTTTTATCAGGGATTTCATCAGGAAATTTAGAAGAGAATTTTATAGCCCTGCAAATGGGTTTGTGACTACCTTGATATAGGTCATGTCCTAAGAATCTGATCTTGGTTTGGAAAAGCTTAATTTTCTTGGCTCTAACTACTAAGTCATTGATCTTAACAATCTTAAAGAAAGTATTAAGGTGTTTAAAATGAGAATCAATATATTCAGAGAATATGAGTACATCATCTATATAGACAATAGACATATGACTATGAGGATTGAAAATATTGTTCATAATGTTTTGGAACACAGAGGGGGCGTTCTTGAGCCCAAATGGCAAGACGTTCCATTCGTAATGCCCAAAGGGGACATTGAATAATGTCTTGTACTTGTCTTTTTTAGCAATTTGGATTTTCCAGAACCCAGATTTCATATCGAACTTGCTATAGAAGTTGGCTCTATAAGTTCGTTTCAGGAGATCTCTTTTATTAGGGATTGGGTGGAGAATCCATTTTAGAACAGCGTTAAGAGGTTTGTAATTAATCATAAGTCTGGGAGAACCTCTTTCTTTCTCTGCGCTGTTATTTACATAAAATGCAGAACAGCTCCAGGGTGAGTTAGAGGGACGAATAATACCATTTTTAAGTAATTGGTTTATCTCGGTTTTGCAGACTTCCATCATACTTTGATTCATTTGAATTGGTCTAGACTTTGTGGGAATAGATAATTCATCAAAATTAGTTACATATGGAAGTTCAACCAAATGTCTCTTTCGTTCCCAAAAAGCATTAGGAAAGTCAGAACAAATATCAGCTCTAAAATTCTATTCAAGATTGGTCAGCTTTCGATGATCAGAGCGCCAGATTTGAAATTCGATGATTTTATCTGCTCCAGAATGTTGAGTTTGGGTTAGGTAGATGGTTGGTTCAAGTTTCGGGTGAGTCGGGCTCATTTTGGGTGTTTGGTTGCGTGTTGGTTAGTGTTGACTTGGGTCAACATTTCTTCAAAACGACCTCGTATGGATGTTTCATCGACTCCGTTTAGTCGGGAGCATCGTTTCCACTCTGTTAGCATTATTGGTTTTTGAATATCATTTTATAATTGTGCTCAAAATATCCTGTCAAGTTTTGGAAAGTTGCAGACTTTTGTTGTTGCAGGTGCAGGCATCAGGCCTCAATCGCCCTCGCGAACCCCTACCCTCGCGACCGCGATGAAGCACATGGACTCCTGTTCTTCATGATCGGATGATCGCATTGTTCGTGACCGCATGGCTAGCCTTTGGGATCGCGATGGTCTAGCCAGCATGGTCCTCGCGACCGTGTGGGGTCCCTTCGCGATCGCGATGAAGGACCCCTGGGCAGTATATATCTTTTCTATTTTGTTTTTCCAGCCTTCATTTCTCATTTCCCTCAACTCTTTAACACCCAAAATACTCTCTAAATTTCTCAAAACAATGCACCCTTGTAGGATTCTCATTCCCTCGATAAATTCTTGCTCCATTAGCATTTGGGTTAGTTTCCCCTCTTCTCCATAGTTGTCTTCTCCATTGGTTTAAATCACCATTGTTTCCATCTTGTTAAGCTTGAATTTTGTTGTAGAATTTGTCCCCGTGTAAAGTTGCATGCTTTGTGGACTCATCCATTTCGTATCCCTGGGCACAATTCTCTCATCTTGGTATGTGATTCTTGTCAATTTTCGGTTTTCATTTCTTAATTCTCCTTTATTGGTTTCTTAACTCTAGGGGTTGTTTTAGCCCGAAATTGTTGCCCAAATTCCTTGATTTTTCGGGCATGCACTCCCATGGTCTTTGTGATCATAATGTGAGTTTCCATTTTTTGCTTTGGGTTGTGGGGCCTATGGGCCCACCGGTGACCTGAATTTTGACCCAATTATAATTGTAGCATTATGCGTATCGTTAGACTCATTTTAATGTATTATTTATGTTTTTGATAGTTTGATTCTGTAGAAATTTCTCAGAGCGATTCGGGCTTGGACATTGTTGCTCGGGCAGCTTGTCATCGAACGACAGGTAGGTTACGGTATAAACTCCCTAGACTTAGCATATATGGGATAAAATTGTACTAAATGATATCCTTGGGTTGGGTTATTAGGTTGGTACCACAAACCTTGTCCGCTTTTCCATGATTCGCCTGTTTCTTTCCTCTGTTGTATGTAGTATTCTTTGTAGTTGCTATTATCACCCTTATGGTTCTTTGTGGCCTTGGTTTGACTCTGGACCATAGATGGTGGGTTATTTGGGGGTGCCCATGAGTCCCGAGCATCGTTATTGTGATATTATGTTGGCTATCTGTGTTGTAGAGCGATTAGAGCATGTGCAGGGCCGATAGGTTATTTGTGAGCTGATGGGCGGCTATTTGTATTGATCATATCATTTCCATGCATATAATGAGAATTTCCTACTACATCTTACTATGACTTTGGCTATGGGCCTACTAATACTGATTTTCTAAACTTTGCATGGCCTTGGGGGCCCTTTTTGATGGAAATGAATTGGGAATGGTTTGACTTAGCATGTGGATATTCTTGGGGTAAAAGAGTGTTAAATTATGATTTCTATCACTAGTTTTACTATTAATGATAGACTCGGCAGGGCCGTAGTGCTAATTGAGTTTTCTTACTGATTTGGGATGGCATTGGACTCGATCGGACCGAGCACTAGAGATGTTTTACTACTGTTTTAGACCCGGTCAAGCCCGGGCACCCTTGGTGGGGTTTTTGAGACATTTTCCACTATTTTAGACTTGGACAGAGTCTGGGCATGCATACTCGAGATTTGAGTCTCCAGCTTGAACTCGGACTTACTCCGGACGATATTTTTGATATTCAGTTATAGTATGGGGTCCGGGACCTCCATGTACCTTGTCGTTATGGACCTGGGGCTTTGGGCTACGTGTGTCAGAGGGAGGGTATACGGCAGAGTAGAGGTATACAGGCAGTGTCCTTCTATGGAACCTACCTGTTGAGCCCGTTCGGCACCGGACAATGTTACTATTCCACCCTGAGATCATCATGCATTATATCATTCATTGTTTGAGACTCTGCCCTTGTTTGCTATTTGTTGAGTGTACGCTTCAATTGTATGGGCAGCCGGAAGGTGTGTTTTCACTTGTTTGCATTGCTCGATTGTATGGACAGCCAGGGGACTGTAGGTAGACTCTTGTACTTTATCATGGTATTATCCCCTATTACGATTATATTTAAAAGATTGGATATTGCAAGGTTGTTAGTTTCTTAATTGAGATTGGTATGATTACTTTGGTTATTAACTCCTATTTTTCGAGCATACCTACCCTTAGTCTTCTCCTCCCTTCCCTTGTACTTGAGGTTACCGGTATACCATCCTTTTCTAAAACTTATTATGTGTATACTGACATTGCAAGGACCCCAGGTGCATCATTCCTTACTTTGACCTGTGCTTGTTGTGTATATATTCTACTTGCTAGCCTTGTATGTTATTTCTATTGTCTTCCCTCTGCGCTAGTTCCTCTGTACTTTTTCATAGATTTCCATGACTACTTGTTTATGCTATGTTTGTTACTACGCTTTCATCTTATCTATGCCCAGTTGGCCTATGATACCTATTGGGTACCTTATGCTTTGCATTTAGTTCTCATACTACACTCTTCATCTTCTGGAGCAGATCCTAGTGTGGGATATCACCGCTAGATCGCTATGAGTCGTTCTTAGAGATTTTGGACTATCCAGATTGAGGGTGAGCTCTTGGCGACCGAAGCTTAGCTTTTAGTTTATCTTTTTCTTTAGGTGCTCTATTACACTCGGAGACATTCGTGTGTATATTATTTTGGACCCTTTCATACTCCTTATATATTATTTTGGACCCACATGATTTTATTACTACCTGTGAGGAGATGTTGTATCATTTGGGGTTATTGGAGGCTCACGGGGTTGGCTATACTACATATCAGCTGGAGGGCCCAGCAAAGTTATGGTGGAGGACCGAAGTTGCTTGTAGACCATCGTCGTCACCTTATTTAGCTTGGTCCAAGTTTTCTGAGGCCTTTATTGTTGCCACAGAGTGACAGAGAGCGGAGAGAGGAGTTCACTAGACTTACTCAGGATACTATGACCGTCTCAGAGTACGAGACCCATTTCCATCAGCTTACTCCATTTGGGGCAATGATTATGCCTACTGAGTCTGACAGAGTCCATAGATTTGTTTGGGGGCTACGGAGAGATATTAGAGAGCCTGTAGAGATATTGGTTGATAGTGGTAGGTCTTTCTAGGCTATTGCAGACTATTCCCATACTTTTGAGGATTTGCATCGTCATGACACCAAGGCTAGAGATAAGAGGCCTCGACATCAGGGTGGCTACATTAGTTCCAGGAATGGTGGTAGAGGTGCAGGCTAGTGGGGCCAAGGTTATTAGCTGCAGCAGCACCAGCGTCAGTCCAGTTGACTAGTTCGGGCTTCACTTCAGACATCCGGTAGTACTCAGTTTTAGTAGGGTCAAAGTAGTCATCAGGGCTACAGCGGTCAGGCCTTGAGAGGTGTAGTTTCTGGGGCATCAGGCCATGGTGGCCATTCAGGTTCTGCTGGTTCATCCTGACCGAGTAGGTCATCAGGGGCTTATTTCACTTGTGGTATTATTACTCACCAGTAGGGTGTAGTCTAGCCAGCCGCTTCGCCGGCTCAGCGTATTCGCTCAGTTCAGCCACCAGCTCAGGAAGGTGGTGGTCAGGGTAGAGGTGGTGCTCCATGTGGCAGAGCAGGTGGTAGGTATGGCAGTCAGGCAAGTGGAGGTCATCATTAGTTTAATGTAGTTCTTAGGAGTCTGGAGGTAGAGGCCTCAGATGCGGTGATTACAGGTATGATTTCTGTATGCCATCAGTCTGCTATGGCTTTATTTGATCCTGGATCCACTTGTTCATATGTATCAGCCTACTTTCTTCCTTGTTTGGGGTTGGCTACTGAGTCGTTATCTGTGCCTATTTTTGTTTCTACCTTAGTAGGAGATTCTTTAGTAGTGGATCAGATTGTGAGATCTTGCAAGATATTTGTTGGTGATTTGGAGAATTGGGGTGATTTGATGATCCTTGATATGTTAGATTTTGATGTGATACTGGGCATGGACTGGTTATTCCCTCATCATGCGCTTTTGGATTGTTATGACAAGATCGTTAACATAGTTGTGCCTGGTGTATCCCCGGTTATGTGGCAGGGTTCTGTCAGCTGCGCACCATCTAGGATCATCTCTTATCTTCGAGCTAGGATGTTGATTTCCTGTGGGTGTTTAGCATATCTAGCATATGTCTGAGATATTAGTGATGACCCTTCGTCTCTTGAGTCTGTTCCAGTTGTTAGAGACTTTCTAGATGTGTTCCCTAATGTCATGCCTCGAGACTAGACCCTAGCCATAACACGTGACCTAGGATCACAAGTGACCCCAAGATAACCCTGAAACTGGCATATCACAAGCATACTGAATATAATTATAAGCAATCAGAAGCATAACTGAATAAAGAGCATAATCTAAAAAGAGTTCAACTGAGAATAGAATATCTGAACAAATAGTTGTCTACAAAGCAGAAAAACCTAAATGGATTGAGTCTAACTCTATATCTGAAATGCCTCTAATACTGATGAGTTGTTGGGACAATCCCCCAGCTAACTCCAGAGACTAAAAGTAAAGACAAACTAACTACTCAAAAAGCATATAAAAGATATATCATCGAATGATGAGGACTCACCACTGTCTGTCGCTAATGTTGTGCTGGGGAGAACTAATCGCGAGGCTGAAGCTGAGAACCTGAGCCTACATCATGATAGGATGCACCACATAGAGTATGCATCAATACTTTGAATGTACTGAGTATGAGGGATATGCAATGTTGACTGAAAAGTAAATATGCTAAGATATAGGAAAGACTATAAACTGAACTAAACTGTAGTGCATAGGCCCAAAATATAATCATGCATAAATAGCTGGAATGCAAGAGTAATCTGAAAGACATGCCAAAAGCTGAAAGTAAATATAATTGAGGGTCTAATGCACTTAACTGAAACTAACACTGTGGGAGAGTCTATTAACCGACATAAGCCACGTGAGTTAAACGTGGAGTCTGATGTATATACCCCTTTGAGAGGACCCAATATACCATGCCAGGGTATAAAGGCATGATTGTGGTGCGATCACTAAATGTGATACCCAACATAGGGGACTTATAAACCTACATTGGCACGTAGTTCTAGGACTTGAGGGTACGCTGAACCCTAGTCCAACGCGGTGCTAAATACTACTCCCAAACTGAAGACTAATAGCTCATTAAAACTGGAGTCCTAAGTTTTGGTGAGATAGGACTAAACTAGTCTAAAATCTCTATTTTTCTGAAATACTATAGTAGACTAAAAACTAGTTAAAATATTCTTTTAAAGCTCATACTAAAAATCTGGAATGAATTTTGAAGGAAATGTGATACTTTAGAAAATCCTACAATTTAGGGCAAATTTCTTGATTTCTCAAGTCATGGTGAAAACTCATGCAAATCATTAAAACATATTACAATTCATATAAAGTAGGATATAAATCATGTGAGAATCATAAGAACTAAATTCTAGAAGGATTTGCATAATTGGGTGGGAACCCTAGTTCTTAAATTCATGAAAACACAGTAAAAAGCTGAGGGTTTTGGGCCTAAGGGTGAACTAAACTCTTAATGAATACCCACATACCTGGTGGATGAAAATCCCTGCAAGAATCTGGAGTTGAAGCTTGGAGGAGAGAACCCTAGGCCCAAAATTCCAAAGTAGTAATATGGGAATTGTTCTACATATTTATCACTACCCGATTTCTCGGTCATGATGGCACCTACAACCTCCCAGTAGGCGAACCAATCCCCGTAGCCCAGAATGGTTAGTAATGGGCTACTATCCAATAATTTAAGTGGAAGAACAGTTTAATAGTTGGAAGCAAGGGAACGAGATGAAGAAAATAGATAACAGGGATATACATATGCGAAAGCTAAACCAAACCCAAAACCTGGTATCATAATATAGAGCCGGATCTACATATAAGGAGTACAAAAGGGTCCAAAACAAATATATACACAAATGTCTCCGAGTAGTAATAGAGTACATAAAGAAAAAGATAAACTAAAAGCTAAGCTTCAATCGCCAAGAGCTCACCCTCAGTCTGGATAGTCCAAAATCTCCAAGCACGACTCACAGCGATCTAGCGGTGATGTCCCACACTAGGATCTACACCAGAAGATGCAGAGTGTAGTATGAGCACCAAATGCGAAGCATAAGGTACCCAATAGGTATCATGGGCCGACTGGGCACATATAAGATGAAAGCATAGTAACAAATAGAGCAGAAACAAGTAGTCACGGAAATCTATGAAAAAGTACACAGGAACTAGCCCAGAGGGAAGACAACAGAAACAATATACAAGGCTAGCAAGTAGAATATATACACAACAGGCACAAGTGAAAGTAAGGAATGAGGCACCTGGGGACCTTGCAATATCAGTATACACATAATAAGTTTTAGAAGTGGACGGTATACTGGTAACCTCAAGTACAAGGGAAGGGAGGAGAAGACTAAGGGTAGGCATGCTTGGAAAATAGGAATTAATAACCAAAGTAATCATACCAATATCAATTCAGAAACTAACAACCTTGCAATATCCAATCTCATAAATATAACAATAATAGGGGATAATACCATGATAAAGTACAAGAGTCTACCTACAGTTCCCGGCCACCCATACAACCGAGGAATGCAAACAAGTGAAAACAAACCCTCCGACCGCCTATACAACCAAAGCGTACACTCAACAAATAGCAAACAATGGTAGAGTCTCAAACAATGAATGATATGATGCCTGATGATCTCAAGGTGGAATAGTAACTGTGTATGTACCCCCTCCGGTGCCGAATGGGCCTAGCATGTAGGTTCTATGGAAGGACACTGCCCGTATACCTCTACTCCGCCGTATACTATCCCTTCGACACACGCAGCCCAAAGCCACAGGTCTGGAAGGGCAAGGTCCATGGAGGTCCCAGACCCCATACTATAACTCAATATCAAAAATATCATTCGTAGTAAGTCCAGTTGAAGCTGGATACTCAAATCTTGAGTATGCATGCCCAGACTCTGTCCAGGTCTAAAACAGTGGAAAATGTGTCAAAAACTCCAGCAAGGGTGCCTGGGCATGACCGGGTCTAAAACAGTAGTAAAATATCTCTGGTGCTCGGTCCGACCGAGTCTAATGCAATCCCAAATCGGTAAGAAAACTCAATTAGCACAACGGCCCTGCCGAGTCTACGATTAATAGTAAAACTAGTGATAGAAATCATAATTTAACTCTCTTTTACCCGAAGAAGATCCACATGCTAAGTCAAACCATTCCCAATTCATTTCCGTCGAAAACGGGCCCCTAAGGCCATGCAAAGTTTAGAAAATCAGTATCAGTAGGGCCGTAGCCAAAACCGTAGTAAGATGTAGTAGGAAATTCTCATTATATGCATGAAAATGATATGATCAATACAAATATCCACCCAACAGCTCACAAACAACCTATCGGCCCTGGATAGGCTCCAATCGCTCTACAACACAGATAGCCAGTATAATATCATGATAATGATGCCCGAGACTCACGAGCACCCCCGAATTACCCACCATCTATGGTCCAGAGTCAAAACAAGGACACATAGGACCATAAGGGTGATAATAGCAACTACGAAGAATACTACATACAATGGAGGAAAGAAATGGGTGAATCATGGAAAAACTGACAAGGTCTGTGGTACCAACCTAATAACCCAACCCACGGATGTCAGCCAATACAATTTTATCTGATATATGTGAAGTCTAGGGAGTTTAGACCATAACCTACATGTCGTCCGACAACAAGGTGCCCGAACAACAATGTCCAAGCCCGAATCGCTTCGAGAAATCCCGAGTGATAATCAAACTATCAAAAACATAAATAATACATTAAAATGAGTCTAACGATACTCATAATGCTATAATTGTAGCTGGGTCAAAATTTGGGTCACCGGCGGGCCCATGGACCCCGCAACCGAAGCCAAAAATGAAAACTCACATTATGAGCACCAAGACCATGGGAGTGCATGCCCGAAAAATCAAGGAATTTAGGCAACAACTTCGGGCTAAAACAGCCCCTAAAGTTAAGAAACCAATAAAGGAGAATTAAGAAATGAAAACTGGAAATTGACAAGAATCACCTACCAAGATGAGGAAATGGTGCCTAGGGATACGAAATGGATGAGTCCACGAAGTATGTAGCTTTACACGGGGACAAATTCTACAACAAATGTTGAGCTTAAGAAGATGGCAACAATGGTGATTTAAACCAATGGAGAAGACAACTATGGAGAAGAGGGGAAACTTACCCAAACGCCAACGGAGCAAGAATTTATCAAGGGAACGAGAATCCTACAAGGGTGCACTGATTTGAGCAATTTAGAGTTTATTTTAGGTGTTAAAGAGTTGAGGGAAATGAGAGATGAAGGCTGGAAAAATGAAATGGAAAAGATATATACTTCCCAGGGGTCCTTCCTCGTGATCGCGAAGGAACCCCTCGCGGTCGCGAGGACCACCCTGGCTAGACCATCGCGATCGCGAAATCTAGCCACGCGGTCTCGAAGAATTACGGTGGATGGGCTTCATCGCGATTGCGACAGGCGATCACGTGATCACAAAGAACAAGAATCCAGGTGTTTCATCGCGGTCGCGAGGGTAGGGGTTCGCAATCACGATTGAGGCTTGATGCCAGCACCTGCAACAGTAAAAGTTTGCAACTTTCCAAAATTCAATGGGGCAGTCTGGGCACAATCAAAAACCGATATTCAAAAACCAATAATGCTAACATAGTGGAAACAATGCTCCGGACTCAACGGAGTCGACGATACTTCTATACGAGGTCGTTTCAGAGAAATGTTGAACCAAGTCAACACTAACCAACACGCAACCAAACACCCAAAATAAGCTCGGCCCACCCGAAACCCAAACCAACCATCTACCTAACCCAAACTCAACATTCTGGAGCTGATGGAATCATCGAATTTCAAATCTGATGCTCCAATCAACGAAAGCTGACCCAAGTTACACTTTTGACTCCAAATGGCCTGAAAATAGAAAAAGCAACACAAAACCCACACCGGAAGTTCTCAGGCCTTGACTAAAGGTCTAACTAGACCGAACTCAACACTCCGGACTAACAGAACTATCGAAATTTGATTCTGAGCACGTTAAATAAGAATGTTGACTAATGTCAATGATATTTTAAGTTAAGGCTCTAAAGTAAGCAAACGGCTAAAACAACCAAATGAACGACCAGGGCACAAAACTACCGATCCCAGCAAGCCATAAATGACTTGGGGTCACTACAGGAAAGCTCTACTAGTACAATAAATGCGTAAACGAGAAGATAACTGGAAGGGTCATCATAACATCCACTACTAAAAAGACTTTCGTCCTTAAAAGTCAAGAAGAAGGGAGTACCTGAAGGCTCAAACAACTGTGAATACTGAGCACGCAACTCACTCTCGTTCTCCCAAGTAGCCTCCTCGATCAGATGATGTCTCTACTGAACTTTCACAACCGAGATCTCCCTAGATCTCAATCTCCTGATATCTCTGGTCAGAATAGCTATCGGCTCCTCAACAAAGGATAAACTATCATCTAACTGAACTAAATCCCAACGCAATACATGAGACTCATCTGGAACATACCGGTACAACATCGAGACATGAAAAATTAGGTGAACAGTTGAAAACATCGAAGGCAAAGCTAACATGTAGGCAAAACTACCAACCCGCTGGAGAATCTCAAATGGCCCAATGAACCTAGGGCTAAGCTTGCCGCGCTGACCAAATCTCATCACGCCCTTCATGGGTGATACTCGAAGGAAAACCAGGTCACCAACACTGAACTCCAAGGCACGAAGTCTATGATCAGCATAGCTCTTCTGCCTATTTTGGGCTGCTTTGAGTTTATCCTGAATCAAATGGACCCGGTCTAAGGAATATAAAAGCAAATCTATTCTATGCGGTCTAGACTCTAAACCATCAAACCAACCAATCAGCGATGTGCAATGCCTACCATTCAAGGCCTCGAATTATGCCATGTTGACGCTCAAATAAAAGCTATTATTATACGGAATCTCAGCTAAAGGCACGAACTGATCCCATGAACCTCCAAACTCAAGTACACAAGCCTGAAGCATGTCCTCTAGGACCTGAATAGTCCTTTCGGACTGGCTATCTGTCTGATGATGGAAAGCAGTACTAAGCTGAACCTCTGTACCCAAATCCCACTATATAGCTCGCCAGAATTGAGATGTGAACTGAGTGCCACAGTCTGAAATGATAGAAGTTGAGACCCCGTGCAATCGAACAACCTCATGAATGTAGATCTGAGCTAGACTCTATGCACCATAAGAAGTCTGAACAGACAATAAATGTGCTGATTTAGTCAGCCTATCAACAATCAGCCATGTGGAATCAAACCCCTGAGAAGTACTAGGCAAACCAACAACGAAGTCCATAGTAATACCTTCCCAGTTCTACTTTGGAAGTCGCTGCATCAAACCACCTGGTCTCATGTGCTTGAACTTCATCTGCTGATAGTTCAAGCACCAAGATACAAACTCTGCTACATCTCACTTCATACCGCTCTACCAGTAAAGCTGTCTCAAGTCTCTATACATCTTTGTTGCGCCAGGATAAATGGAGTATCTAGTACAATGCGCCTCATGAAGTATCAACTGAATAAAATCTCCAACCCCCGGTACACAAAGACGGTTGTCGAACCTCATAATACCATCAGAACCCAAAGTAGCCCGACTGGCCTCACCCTAAACTACCTGATCACGAAGGTCACACAAACTCTGATCCTTAAACTATCGGCTCTAAATCTGAGCAACTAGAGTAGAATGAACCTTAATGCTGGCAAGAACTCTGCTAGGATTCGATAAGTCAAGCCTAAACAAACGGTTGGCCAAGAACTAGATGTCAAAGGCCAATGGTCGCTCAGAAACTGAAAGTGAAGCTAGTGTGCCCATACTCACTGCCTTCCGACCCAAGGTATCCGCTACCACGTTTGCATTTCCTGGATGGTATAGAATAGTGAAATCATAGTGATTCAGCAACTCAATCCATCTCCTTTGCCTCGAGTTCAGCTCCCGCTATTTCGTAATGTATTGAAGACTACGATGGTCGGTGAATATCTCGCAATGAACTCCATATAAGTAGTGCCTCCAGATCTTGAGCGCGAAGACTACCGCCGCCAATACTAAGTCATGAGTGGGGTAGTTACGCTCGTGAACCTTCAGCTTCCTCGATACATATGCTATCACTCGACCCTACTGCATCAACACACAACCAAGACTAACCCCAGAAGCATAAAAATACATGGTGAAACTCTGACCCTCGATTGACAAAGTCAAAACTAGAGGTGAAGTCAATAAGGCCTTAAGCATCTGGAAGCTATCCTCGCACTAGTCCAACCACTGAAATGGGGCATCCTTCCTAGTCAGCATAGTCATGGGTGTTGCTATGGAAGAAAATCCCTGAACGAACTGTCTGTAGTACCTAGCTAAACCAATAAAGTTGTGAACCTCGATAGGAGTAGTAGGTCTACGCTAATCACGAACCACCAAAATCTTACCTGGATCAACTCTAATCCCATCTTTAGACACCACGTGCCCTAGGAATGCAACTGAAGTACAGTCCTCATGTATTGCTCATGCTCATCTCTACTCTGATAGTATATCAGAATGTCATCAATGAAGACTACCACAAACATATCTAAGTACGGTCTAAGCACCGTGTGCATCAAGTCCATGAAAGCTGCGAGGGCATTAGTCAACCCAAAAGACACCACCAGGAACTTATAATGGCCATAACGTCTCCTGAATGCTTTCTTAGGGATGTACTCCGCCCTAATCCTCAACTGATGGTATCCGGACCTCAAATCAATCTTTAAAAACATGGATAAACCTTGAAGCTGATCAAACAAGTCATCAATCCTCGGCATCGGATACCTATTCTTCACTGTCACCTAATTCAGCTGTCGGTAATCAATACACATCCGCATCGACCCATCCTTCTTGTTCACAAGAAGAACAGGAGCACCCCAAGGAGACACACTCAACCTAATGAACCCCTTAGCTAACAAATCCTGGAGCTTCTCCTTAAGCTCCCTCAACTCAGCAGGAGCCATATAGTAAGGAGGAATGGATATGGGCCTGGTGCCCGGCTCTAACTCAATGGAGACATCAACATCTCTCTTAGGTGGAAGGCCTGGCAGGTCGGTAGGTGTAATACCCCAGAACATCCAAGCCCAGACTTAGCTCAGAAAATAAAAAAAATAAAATTTCCAACTGTCAGTAGAACCACGAGTCACTTTCACAAGCCGTTGAATAGTCCATGAGTCATGGACTGGACTCGTGGAACTCAGAACAGAGGACTGCTCCTCTGAAGTCTGGACCACGACTCATGTTCATGGTCCATAGAAGTTTCCACGGACCGTAGATTCCATCCGTAGAAACCCTTTCCAGTAGCCCAACATATACTCCCAGGGTTCACGAGTGGGGTCCATGACTCATGGAAGTTTCCACGAGTCATGAACCCCAGTCGTGTAACCCAACTTTAGAGACCCAAGAATTTCATCCCAGGAACCACGAGTGGGTTCCACGATCCATGAAAGTTTCTACGAGTCGTGAACCCAACTCGTGGAATTCATTTTAATAGCTAAGATTTCCTAGCCCAGGGACCACGATAGGGTTCCACAAGCCGTGGAACTTTCTACGAGCCGTAGAACTCACCTGTGGAACTGGAGCTGCGAATTTTCCAGCAGCTTTTAAGTTAATTTCTCAGGGATGTTTTGGACCTTTCCTTTCTAATTTTGCTCCGACTATAAATAGTCTTAAGCTTATTTTATTAAGTCTAATTCCCCAAAACAAAGTCAGATTTTCTAAAAGTCAATTCAAGTCAGAACAGAGCATCTTCTCCAAATTTCCAGGCCTAGGGTTCTCTCCTACAAGCTTCAACTCCAGATTCTTGCAGGGATTTTCATCCACCAAGTATGTGGGTATTCAGTAAGGGTTTAGTTCACCCTTATGCCCAAAACCCTCAGCTTTTTACTGTGTTTTTCATGAATTTAAGAACTAGGGTTCCCACCCAATTATGCAAATCCTTCTAGAATTTAGTTCTTATGATTCTCACATGATTTATATCCTACTTTATATGAATTGTAATATGTTTTAATGATTTGCATTAGTTTTCACCATGACTTGAGAATACAAGAAATTTTCCCTAAATTGTAGGATTTTTCTAAAGTATCACATTTCCTTCAAAATTCATTCCAGATTATTCGTATGAGCTTTAAAAGCAGATTTTAAATAGTTTTTAGTCTACTATAGTATTTCAGAAAAACAGAGATTTTTTACTAGTTTACTCCTATCTCAGAAAACTTAGTACTCCAGTTTAAACGAGCTATTAGTCTTCAATTTGGGAGTAGCATTTAGCACCGAGTAGGACTAGGGTTTAGCGTACCCTCAATTCAACGGGTAAGTTCTACGGCTCGTGGAAAGTTCCACGGCTTGTGGAACCCTGTCGTGGTCCCTGGACCAGGCAATCTGAGCTACTATAATGGGTTCCATTAGTTGGGTTCACGACTCGTGGAAACTTCCACGGATCGTGGAACCCACTCGTGGTTCCTGGGATGAAATTCATTGGTCTTTGAAGTTGGGTTACACGACCTGGGGTTCACGACTAGTGGAAACTTCCATGAGTCGTAGATCCCACTCGTTAACCCTGGGAGCTAAATGTTGGGCTACTGGAAAGGTTTCCACGGATAGAATCTACGGTCCGTGGAAACTTCTACGAATCATGAACATGAGTCATGGTCCATACTTCAGAGGACTAGTCCTCTATTCCAAGTTCCACGAGTCCAGTCCATGACTCGTGGACTATTCCACGGCTCGTGGAAGTGACTCGTGGTTCTACTTACATTTGGAAATTTTATTTTTTTCTAGTTTTTTTAGCTAAGTCTGGGCTTGGAAGTTCTGGGGTATTAAAATATCTCCCCCTTGGGATCATTCATCCTTGAATGAAGACTAAACAAGCTGAGTTTGGAGGGAAAGAGTTGTATTCCCTACCAACTGAGTACTAGAAACTGATATCTAACTGAACTGAGTTCCATGAACATGCAAATATGATGAAATGCAAGGACAACTGAGGGAACAAGGTACTGAGACTGAATTATGCAAGATTTAACTGAAAGAATGGAGAGGAACTATTACCTCAAGCTGGAACTGGATCAGAAGGGAAGAGGTGAGAGTACTTGGCCATCATGGCTGCTTCTGCTTCCCAAGTAGCTCTCTCTATGGACTGATTCCTCCACAAAACCTTTACTGAAGTGACTTCCTTATTTCTCAACCTACGAACCTGACGGTTAAGAATCTCAAATGGAACCTCCTCATAGGTGAGGCTATCCTTCACGGCCACACTTTCTAAATGCACAACTGAAGCCGAATCACCAATGCATTTCTTTAACAAGGACCCATGGAAGACTGGGTGCACCGATGCTAAGTTTGCGGTCAACTCCAACTCATAAGCCACCTTGCCAACTCTCTTCAAATTCCTATAAGGGCCTACATATCAGGGACTAAGCTTCCCTTTCTTATCGAATCTTATCACACCCTTCATGGGGGACACTTTCAGGAAAACCCAGTCATCAACCTCAAACTCTAGCTGCCTTCTTCTCATATCTGCGTAAGATTTTTGATGACTTTGAGCTGCCTTCAACCTTTATCTAATAAGCTGGACCTTCCCCATGGTCTCATGGACTGAATCTGGCCCTATCAAAGCTGCTTCACCTAACTCAAACAAGCCTATAGGTGATCTACATTTTCTCCCATAGGGTGCCTCATACGGAGCCATCTGAATGCTAGAGTGGAAACTGTTATTATACGCAAACTCTATAAGAGGTAAGTGATCATCCCAGTTACCTTTAAAGTCCATCACACAAGCTCTCAACATGTATTCTAAATTTTGAATGGTACGCTCTGCCTGACCATATTTCTGCGGGTGAAAAGTTATGCTAAGATTAACCTGTATACCGAGACCTTTTTGAAATGACCTCCAAAACTGAGACGTGAACTAAGTGCCCCTATCTGAAATGATGGACAAGGGAACTCCATGCAACTTGAATATCTCACGAATGTAGAGTCTCGCATAGTCCTTTGTTGAATCGGTAGTCTTGACATCCAAGAAGTGGGCTGACTTAGTCACCCTATCTACAATTGCCCATATAGAATCATGCTGCCTACGAGTGCGAGGAAACCCTGTAATGAAGTCCATATTGATGACCTCCCACTTCCAAATAGGAATGTCCATCTCCCGAGTCATACCACCTGGTCGCTAATGTTCTACCTTCACTTGCTGATAGTTGGGACACTTAGCCACAAAATCAGCAATGTCCCTCTTCATCCCATTCCACCAATAGACTTCCCGTATGTCACGGTACATCTTGGTGGCACCAGGATAGATGGAATACCTAGAGCTATGTGCTTCTATCAAAATCTACTATCTCAACTCACCTGTATTAGGAACACATCACTGACCATGGTAATGAAGTACACCATCTCCCCTTTGGGAGAATACCTCTACTCTCTGCTGCCGGACAACATCTATTAGCTAAAGTAAGATGGGATCACTATATTGCTTTTCCTTTACCTCGGCTACCAATAAAGACTCTGAACTATTCTAAATAATGACACCATCTTGGCTAATTCATTCTTTCCTTCGTCAACTTGTGACACGCTACCCATGGATAGCCTACTAAGTGCATCAGCTACTACATTGGCCTTACCTAGGTGGTAAAGTAAACTCATGTCATAGTTCTTGAGAAGCTCTAGCCACCTTCTCTGTCGAAGATTCAGTTCTTTATGAGTGAACACTTATTAAAGAGTCTTGTGGTCAGTAAACACATCTACATGGGCACCATACAAGTAGTGTCTCCAGATTTTCAAGGCAAAGACCACTGCTGCTAACTCGAGATCATGAGTAGGATAATCTTCTCATGAGTCTTAAGCTGTCTGGAGGCGTATGTAATAACTTTTCCATGCTGCATTAGGATACAACCTAGGCCAACTCTGGATGCATCACAGTATACTACGAAACCATCTGAACACTCTAGTAGAGTCAAAACTGGGGATGTGGTCAACCTAGTTTTCAACTCTTGGAAGTTCTTCTCACACTCATCTGACCACTGGAACTTGACCTTCTTCTGAGTTTGCCTAGTCAATGGAGAAGCTATGGACGAGAACCCCTCAACGAATCTCCTGTAGTAACCAGCCAGACCCAAGAAGCTCCTAATGTCTGTTAGAGAGGTGGGTCTAGGCCAATTCTTCACTGCCTGTATCTTCTGAGAGTCCACTCAAATACCATCCTTAGACACCATATGACCCAAAAAGGCAACTGTAGCCGAAACTCACACTTGCTGAATTTGGTAAATAACTGGCGATCCTTGAGAGTTTGCAGCACTGCTCTCAAATGACTAGCACGCTCCTCCTCACTCTGCGAGTAGACTAGAATATCATCTATAAAGACAATAACAAACATGTGCAGATATTACTTGAACACCCTGTTCATCAAGTCCATAAAAGCTGCAAGAGCATTTGTTAGTCCAAAAGACATAACCACAAATTTGTAGTGACCATACCAAGTTCTGAAGGCTATCTTCTGAATGTCACACTCTCTAACTCTGATCTGATGATAAGCGGATTAGAGATCAATCTCGGAGAAGTAGTATGCACCCTGGAGCTGGTCGAACAAGTCATCAATCCTGGGGATGGGATACTTATTCTTGATTGTGACCTTGTTCAGCTGACGGTAGTCTATCCACATCTTGAGGGAGCTGTCATTCTTACGCATGAAGAGAACTAGAGCACCCCATGGAGAGATGTTAGGTCTGATAAAACCTTTATTTAGTAGGTCCTTGAAATGTTCTTTCAACTCCTTAAGCTCAGCTGGAGTCATTCTATATGGAGGAATGGGTATGGGTTGCATATATGGAAGAAGGTCTATCCCAAAGTTGATGTCCCGCTCAGGAGGGACTCTGAGCAGATCATCAGGAAATACCTCTGGAAACTCATTAACTACATGAACTTACTGGAAAGGTGGGGTCTTGGGCTCGGAATCCTTAACCCAAACTATATGGTAGATGTAACCCTTTGAGATCATCTTCCTAGCTTTGAGATAAGATATGAAATGACTTTTTCAAGAAGGAGGACTACCTTGCCAGTCTAAGACAGGATCATTTGGAAATTGTTTTTTTCCCTTGCAATAAAGTTGACTCATTTGGGCACCCTTTTGTGGATCAAGTCGTGGATAGGTTCCTCAAAGTGAATCTTCTATCCAATACTGATCTTTTTAACCACCTCATTGAGACTCAATGAAATGCTAGTGTTGGTGATCTCCATATGGACCTTCCAACATAGAGGGGATACTTTCATTGGAAAATTATTTGTGGAGAAGCGCCCAAAGAATGATGATAGAGGCTCCATGATTTTTTTCTGTTGCAAGTGTCCACTCTATGTGTGTTAGCTTCATATTGAATACACCAACACTAGCATTTTGATGTGCCTTAATGAGGTGATTAGAAAAATGAATATTGGATAGAGGATTCACTCTCAGGAACTATACATGACTGAATCCACAAAAGGCTTCTCAAATGAATAAACTTTGTTACATGAAAAAAAATTATAATGGTAACAACAACACTACATAGGGTAGAGAGTTCACTATTATTCCTAAAAAAGCCAGTGTATCATTTTGAGAAAGTCACTTGTAAGTAGATCTCATTTTGCGTCTTTAGCGTGTCAATTTTTTATTTTTTTGGCAACAATTAGGTTTTCTTACTTATCATGGATGGATGATGAAGAGAATAAAACACAATAGATAAATTGTGAAAAGCCAAAAAGCTTTTCTTATAATTCTTACTTAATTTGTTGATAGGAGTATTTTAGAAAATCAAAGATGGATTTTGAATTATAGAGGAAAATTAAAAATTTCAAGTAAAAGACTATATGTTCCTATTTTTGTGAAATTTTAATTAGCCGGTAGGAATATTTTACAGAAAAAATAAACATAATGCAAACCTGCTAACTTCATGTAGTAGGTAGCAAAACCCTATATATATCATATTACATTAAAAGTGGGAAGCTTCATTACAAATTTCCGGTAGTAAAAGTTCAACTTTTTGATTGAATTATTATAGATACAATGAATATTAAAAGTGGTTGTCTTATTAAATGGTATCTTATTAAATAATATGTTAAAGGCTCTTCAATTCCTATAATTACTAGGAAAGAATTTGTAACTGCTAACAACTTTGTTCCTACGTTGCAAATTGACGGATAGTTTTCATTTTGATAAGTCAAAAAGTTATCTATATTTATTATTGATTTTAAGTTAAAAACACTTAGAAAAAAAACAATTCCAAGTTGTTACTGATAGTAATTAATGGTAAAAAAGTAATAATGTAAGGACGAGGAAAAAAGAGCAATATAGTTGAACACATAATTTTGGAAAATCATTCCATTTCTTCCTATACACTCAATTGACTGCAAAAATATATTGTTTAATAAGGATTATTTCACGACACATATTGATGTGTGTGCTTCAAGGAATTTGGAGACAAAGTTTTGCATTCGATTACCATAGAGGCAAATATGTTTGCCTTCTTTTTCTCTGCTCATAATTTGGTTAGAGGTATATTACAACATTTGCAACTTTACTCAAGTTAATTTTTGTGTTTGTTTGTATTTTTTTGGATCAACTCTATCTTATGATTGGTGATTCTCTTTAAATTATTTGGAGATTCTATATCACCATTTTGAATCCTCTCATGGTCATAACCCACACATTTTTTTGGACAGTGAGCATGCTATTTTTATAAGACAATTTTATTTATATAATTTAATTATTATTTTTGTTAATTTCATAGATGAAAGAATTCACAATTTTGAATCAAATAAAGAATACATTTATGTGTAAGTATGGTATATACATCAATTTCAAAAATTATTATTTTCATTACAAATAACTATAATTTTTGTGTAGGTGAATACCATGTAATGTACACTGATCTACTACACATCCTAAAAAAGGAATACATTGATAAAATTTTCGTACAACTTCTACAAAACACTTCATCATCCATCCATGATAAGTAAGAAAACCTAATTGTTGCCAAAAAAATAAAAAATTGACACGCTAAAGACGCAAAATGAGATCAACTTACAAGTGACTTTCTCAAAATTATACACTGGCTTTTTTAGGAATAATAGTGAACTCTCTACCCTATGTAGTGTTGTTGTTACCATTATAAAAAAAAATTCATGTAACAAAGTTTAATCATTTGAGAAGCCTTTTGTGGATTCAGTCATGTATAGTTCCTGAGAGTGAATCCTCTATCCAATATTTATTTTTTTAATCACCTCATTAAGGCACATCAAAATGCTAGTGTTGGTGTGTTCAATATGAAGCTAACACACATAGAGTGGACACTTGCAACACAAAAAAATCATGGAGCCTCTATCATCATTGTTTGGGCGCTTCTCCACATATATTTTTCCAATGAAAGTATCCCTTCTATGTTGGAAGGTCCATATGGAGATCACCAACAGTAGCATTTCATTGAGTCTCAATGAGGTGGTTAAAAAGATCAGTATTGGATAGAGGATTCACTTTGAGGAACCTATCCACGACTTGATCCACAAAAGGGTGCCTAAATGAGTAAACTTTATTGCAAGGGAAAAAAACAATGGAAACAAATGCACTACATAGAATAGAGAGTTCACTAACCTTAATAGTCAAGTGCGACGCTTAAAAAAGACACTTGTAAGTTGCTCTTATTTTATATCTTCACCATATCAATATTTTGTGACTATTAGGCTTTTTTGCACCAGCTAAGCCAATGATTTGAGAAAGTAAGAAAATATGATATTGATACCAACAACAATTGTTTATTTATAGTGGTCAAATCATCACATTATTTATGAAAATGAACTCAATTAACAAGGGAGTTAATCTTTTTATTTTAATTCCTTTTCTAAAAGAATTTGAATCAAATTCATAATATTAATTAAATTCTTTTATTTGTATATTTGTATCGTCAACACCAATTTGTAAATATCATAATTGGACATTGCATAGTTTTCTTAATTAGAATTTAAATTTTTTATTGTATGATTCTTTGATGGCATGTACTTTAGTAAGTTCATATGTAAAATTATGGCAAATTAAGAAATAAATATTTTACCTATAGTGTTTGGATATTCTAAATTATCTCAAGTTCAAATATGATGATTGACGTAACACAAAATTCACAAGATTCATGATGACACCTACACATTTTTCCCGATAGATAATCCTAACCACCACCCAATTGATTTGAATGTAATGATATAAAACGGAGTAGTACATTGACAACTTTCTATAAGACATTTTTGATAGAAAACAAGGGCAGAAAGATAAAAAAAAATACTATTGAAGACTAGGTCTCATTCGTATAAGAGTGCCTTAAGAGAACATTACAAGTATTTATTAACTGATAGACTGCTAGTGACCCCTACCGTAGAAACCCCTACATAAGAATTGGGAACCACTGTAGCTGCCCTGATGGTGTGGCCTCTTATCTCTTCCTCGTGGGCCTCGCGATGAATGCCCTCAATGGTGCGGGCGTGGACAACAACATCCAAGAAGGACTGTACTAAAGAAACCTTACTCTTAGTAGCAAGGAAAAGTATAAATTTTAAATATCTGATAAAATAACACACTCTCTCGTGCTTGGTAGGTAGAATCATAGTAGCATGTCTGGATAACTCATGGAACCTTGAATCATACTCGGCTACTGACATATAGCCTTTCTCCAACCTCAAGAACTCATCCCTCAGTCTCTCATGCTCGCTGTGGGGCATGTGCTTCCTCAAGAAAGTCTTGAGGAACTGTGCCCAAGTCATAAAAGGGGACCTAGCTTGTCTGCACTCAATATACACCCTCTACCACTATTTCATTCATCCATTAAGTAGTCAAAATGACAGCTGTTTCCACAATCTAGATCCACGAGCCATGGACAGGGCCCACGAAAATAAGATTGAGACCCATCAAAGTTGGTCAAATCCACAAAGTGGATCCATGGACTGTGGAAGAGTCCACAAGTCATGGACTCCACTAGTGAAACCAGTCAGAGGCCAGATAATTGGCCTAAGAACCACGACCAGGTTCCACATACTGTGGAATAGTCCGTGAGCCATGGTTGGTGGACATAGAAATCAGGACTGTAGCCTAGCAAAAATCTACGGAACCACGAAAGGGTTCCATGGCTCATGGAACCATCCACAGATTGTGGTTCCCAAACGTGGAACATGTTTTGAGAATTTTTATCAGTTTTCCAGATTTATTCCATGGGGTATTTTAGACTTTTTCCACCTCTTTTAACCAAATACCCAGTCATTTTGACTTACTTTGGAGGTGTATTAGTCAGACTTAAGGAATTTTGCCCTCATTCCTATTGGTTCAATTTAAGAGAAAGAACAAAACGCTCATTTTTCAAGCTACAGACCTAGGGCTTTTCTCCAAGGCTTCAGAACTCCATCCCTAGATTAGGAATCTTCTTCCACCAGGTTATGTGGGTATTCAGTAAGGGTCTTGTTTGCCTTTATGCCAAAATCTTCAGGCTTTTACATTGAGTTTCATGATTTTAGAAACTAGGGTTCCTACCCTATTGTGCAGAATTCTATCAAATTCAATTCCTATACTTAGTATGTTATTTATATCATGTTTTAATGTCTTATACTGGAATTTAAATAACTTGCATAAACTTTCACCATGATTTGAGAAGTCAAGAATTTATCTTAAAAGTACAGTATTTTGATATGAACTATTTTCCTCATAGTTTAGTCTAGTCTACTAGCACTCAGTTCTAAAGCATGAAATTAGTTAGCTTTCAACCTATAGTTTTTTAGATAATAAAGGTTTTCAGACTAGTTAAGTTCTCACATAGCATTTAAAAAATCCAGCTTCAAAAGAGCAGATAGAAATCAATTTTGGGAGTAGTACTATAACGACCGGGTTTGTCATTACGGGTAAACCTTTTGTGCCAAGTTTTGGGTTAGAAAACTTCCAAATTTGGGAGTTGAAAATTCTGGCTAGGCTAGTCTCGGCCAGTTTTGGAGCAAGGTATGGTCTAGGGCCATCCAGGTAATTATTGGGTCGCATGTCCTATTTTGAGCTAATTTTCTTTGCTAAGACATAACGGAGTTCGGGGAACTTTTCAAAATCGAATATGGGTAAGTAGAACTCCTGGTATCGAGGTTGAGGTGAAGGGATTGTTCTGAAATGTCAGAAAAATGAGTGTGTTATAAAATGGACCAATTTGGGGGACTTTATAACTTTACGTCCCATGTGAACTATCGTAGCAGTTGACACACTGCCATAGCGACCTCTGCTATAGTGGAAAAATTACCTCTATAGCAAAAGTCAATATCAGTCAACCTCCGCCATAGCGGTGGACTCCACTACAGTAGTACCGCTATAGCGGAGTGGACTACTATAGCGGAGCATGACGGGATTTAATGCAGAAACTTCCCCAAAAATAGTCAGTTTTCTTCAACACATTTTGGGAGAAGGGCAAGGCAATTTTTGGTGATTTTCATCAGTTTTTCACCATTTTTCGTCCTAGAGGTAAGGATTCTACTCCCCAAACTCTGTACTATCTTTTCTATGCTATAGAATTGGTAGGGGTGGACTTGAGGAAAGGTTTGGAGTGACCTAGGATGGTAGAATCCAGGGAAAAAGGGGGGATTCTAGGGTGTAGAAGTTCTTGGGTGTTGTTAATTTCCTTAGATTATGATCATGTTACCTTGATTCCTTAAATGTATCCATAAAAATAGTAGGAATAAGTGAATTAATGGTGGAAAATCTTGGTAAAGGGGTGGAATGATCATGGTTGGCCTAGGGTTTAGAATTTTGCATAATCCGGGTAATTTGTAGGCCATAAAGATTGATTTTTGGTTATTGTGTGTTATTTTAGACCAAGAACGGCAAGAACTTTGGGAAATGGGAAAGCTACGGTTGAGTAGAGCTTGGAATATTTTGAGGTAGGTGATGGTTATTGATTCTTGTATGCATTGTATGTTTGTGTACTTTCGTCTAAGTATTGTGTGAGTTGCATGCTTAGGTAATGATTAGGAATGTCTAAGGGTCCTGTTTTCAGTCTTGTGAAATAAACTAGGTGTTATTGCTTGTTGGTTTACAAGTGTTGATTGGTCATTATTTCTGATTATGGATTTTTATGACATTCAGTTGGATCGGGTACCACGCCTGGTATGGGAATACTAATGGTTGGCTCAGGTACCACACCTGGTACGGGAATACCAATGGTTGGCTCGGGTACCATGCCTGGTACAGATACTAACTGGTTTGCTCAGGTACCACGCCTAGTACGAGTTTACTTTATTGTATTATTGCATTTTTTATAATGGTTCCCTGAGTGGACCTGGTTGGGTTTATGATTTTGTGATATTGCATATGGTCCTTGAGAGGCCGGGTTGTTATTGTATTGATTTGTGAGTTTAGTCTTGGTGTAGACCGGGTTGCATGTTTAACACTTAAATGTTGTTTAGTAGGATCCCAGGGTGGGTCTGGGATATGTAAAAGGGTATATTTATTGATTATTATTGATTGTTGATCATGGTTATAAGGGTGGGTTACATGTGGGAACAAGCTATAAAGAGGCTTGTAGTCTAGAGAACCTGTTGGCTTGTTTACATATTTCCTGTACTTTTACTTGGCTATTTTACTGTTCATATATTGTTTATTTGGAACTGGTTGATCACCAGTACACGGTGGTTGTGTACTGATTCTGCACTTGCATTTCTTTTTGTGAGTACAGGCAAACTTTTAGCGGCTGACACGTTACCTCACTTATAGACCCAGCGCTTCCAGACATCAAGGGTGAGCCATTTTTGTTGAGCCACCTTGGTCTCTTTTGTTTTCAGTTATAGCCCACTTGTTTCAGGCTTAGACTCTTGCTTATTTTAGGGTTGCATCCCCATATTCTAATTTTTGGTAGTGTTTTGGTACGATAACTTTCAGGTTCTAGGGAGGGATTTTCCACAGGATATCTATAGTAGTGTTGGTTGATTTGATATTTATGCTAGTTTATTTTTATTGCACTAGTTTTGAGCTGTTAGAATGGTTATGTTCTGGGTCATTGATGGTTCGCTTGCCCGGGGGTTGGGTGCGTTCCACTCACAGTGGTTTGGGTCATGACAAAGATGGTGTTAGAGCCCTAGGTTCATTGATCTCAACGTACCAAAACAGGTCTAGTAGAGTCTTGCAGAACGGTGCGGAGATGTCCGTACTTTTCTTCGAGAGGCTATAGGACTTTAGAAAAACTATCTCCTCTTTCTTCATTCGTGCTATCACTTGATCCCAATTGGTATCTGGTGATACAAATTGGTATCTGACTTCGTTCACGCTTCTATCTGCAAATAGTTAACACAAGGAATAACGGAGCAAGACCAGCGATCCCTGTAGTAGGCCCAACTGTCAGAGGTAGGGGAAGAGGCAGGGGCAGTGGACGAGGTAGAGCAACACCCACCGAGGGTGGAGCCCAGGCAGCTACAGGAGCATGCGAGGCAACCCCTCCCCCACCTAAGGATCAGGTTCAAGAGGAAGTCGAGGTTGCGGTTGAGGAGGGTGTAGAGCAGGCGGAGGCAACACCAACTGGAGGTGCAGGCCTTCCCTCTATCACACTCGAAGCATTTCAGCAAGTGTGGTCCTTTCTTAGTGGTATGGTTGGTGCTGGAGCCAACCCCATGGGGAGTGCAGATCAGGTTTTGGGTACTCATCCAGCAGCTACTATGGCTCCTATAATGGATACGGCGTCTGGCACAGATGACTTCTTCAGACCAATGCTAGGTCCGGTCATGACAGGGAATGAGCATGAGATGTTGACTCAATTTCTGAAGCCAAAACATCCTACATTTTAGGGCACTGAAAAGGAAGATGCTTATGAATTCATATCGGATTGTTATGAGAGGCTGCACAAGCTGGGCATTGTGCAATAGCATGGGTTGAGTTTGTCACTTTTTAGCTGCACGGTGATGTTAAGAAGTGGTGGAAGTCTCATATGGAATGTCGGTCATCTATTTTTCCCCTACAGACTTTGGAGAAGTTTCACGCTCTCTTCTTGGAGAAGTACGTGCCTCGTACTTTGAGAGATCACAAAAAGGATGAGTTGCTGGCTCTGGAATAGGGTAACATGTTGGTCTCTGCTTATGAGGCTAAATTTCATGTCTTGTCTCGTTTTACTACACAATTGTTGGGTTCTAAGAAGAACCAAATTCGGTTATTTATGAAGGGTTTGAATACGAACTTACAGGTGTTGTCGGTGCACATGACTTCAGAAGGAAAGGGATTCAATGAGGTCACAGACTATGTTAAGAAACTAGAAGGGGTCAAGCAGGTAGGGCAGGCTAAAGTATTAGCCAAGAGGCCCCGGAATGATGGAAACTTCAGTGGCTCACACTCCAGGGGCTACAATCAGCAAGTGTATTATGCCCGTCCTATTCAGTCAGCTTTGCCAGCTACTACAGGTGGTCGTCCGGAAGCTAATCAGCAGTTTTCAGCTCCTAGAGGCCAGGGAGCTTCCTACACATCTGCCAGCAGGCCTACACTTGATCATGGTTGTTTCCATTGTGGTGATCTGGGCACTTTAATAGGGAGTGCCCTCATAGGCACACTAGTAATCAAGTTAAGCAGCAATCTAAGGCTGTGGTCCCGGTAGGTAGAGGTGGTTATGCTAGAGGTCGTCCATGGGGTAGGCGAGGTAACTTTTAGGGAGGCCGAGGAGACAGAGGGAATGGCGAAGCGGGTAGGATTGTGGTGTAGCCAGCCAAGGAAGTTGCCTGGATTGATGACCGAGCTCACTGTTATGCTTTTCCAGGGAAGTCTGAGGCAGAGGCATCAGACGCAGTGATCACAGGCACAATTCTTGTTTGTGATAGGATGGCTTCGGTACTTTTTGACCTAGGTTCTACATATTCATATATGTCTGTGAATTTTTCTTTGAGTCTGGAGTTGATTTGTGATATCCTTGATTGTCCTATCCATGTTTCCACCCCAGTCAGAGAGTCCATGATTGTGACTCATGTTTATCGTGATTGTTCTATTGTAATTGTGGGGTTGCATACTTGGGTAGACTTGGTAATTCTGGATTTGGTAGACTTTGATATTATTTTTGGCATGGCTTGGTTATCCCCTTACCATTCTGTGTTGAATTATAATACCAAGACTGTGGCTCTAGAGATTCCGGGTAGGGATAGGCTAGAGTGGAAAGGTGTGTACAGGCCTAAGACGGCCAAGATAATATCTTTTGGTCGGGCTAGAAAGCTAGTGGGGAGAGGGTGTTTAGCCTTTGTGTTCCATCTCTGGGATGATAGTGTGGAGTCCCCATCTATTAAGTTAGTTTCGATTATTTCAGAGTTTCAGGAGGTGTTCCCGGTGGATTTGCTTGGTATGCCTCCAGACAGGGATATTGACTTCTGTATTTACTTGGAGCTGGGCACTCCCTTAATTTTCATTCCTCCATATCGTATGGCTCCGGTAGAGTTAAGGGAACTTAAGACTCAGATTCAGGAACTCCTAGATAAGGGATTTACCTATCCCAGTGCTTCACCTTGAGGTACTCCGGTATTGTTTATGAAGAAAAAGGATGGTAGTATGCGGATGTGCATAGACTACAAGCAGTTAAAAAGGTTACCATCCAGAATAATTACCCTTCGCCCCATATTGATGATCTTTTTGACCAGTGACAAGGTCCATCTGTATTTTCAAAAATTGACTTAAGGTCAGGGTACCATCAATTAAATATTAGGCCCGAGGATATTCCTAAGACTATTTTCTGCACTCGGAATGGACATTACGAGTTCTTAGTGATGTCATTTGGGTTGACTAATGTACCGGCAACATTCATGAGTTTGATGAATGGGGTGTTTAAATCTTATTTAGACTTGTTCGTCATCATTTTTATTGATGATATTTTGATCTACTCCAAGAGTAGGGAGGAGCATGTTGAACATATCCTGAGGCCTGCAGTGAGGTGTTTATTCACCATATCTTAGTGAGGTATTTATTGACCAATCATAGCCTGCAGAATATTTTCACTCAGAAAGACTTGAACCTGAGGCAAAGAAGGTGGATGGAGTTGTTAAAGGACTATTATATGACCATCCAGTACCATCCGAGTAAGGCTAATATAGTGGCAAACGCATTGAGCCAGAAGACAGTTAGCATGGGCAGTTTGGCTTATTTGGGGGTGTCCAAATGACCATTGGCAAGGGAGATTCAGGCACTGGAATCTAAGTTCATGCACTTGGGTATTTCAAAACAAGGTGGGGTGTTGGCCATTATTGGGGTCAAGTCCACATTTATAGAGAAGATAAAGGCCAAACAATTTTAGGATTTGCAGTTGAGCAGGCTTCGAAGCAAGGCAATATCCAGAGAGTCTGGGGACACCACGTTAGATTCTGGCGGCATGTTAAATTTTAGAGGAAGTATTTGTGTTCCTCAGATTGACTATATTATTCTGAAAGTGTTAGCAGAGGCTCATGGCTTGCGGTATTCGATTCATCCGGGTATAACCAAGATGTACAGGGATTTAAGGCAGCTTTATTGGTGGCCCGGGATGAAAAGGGACATAGCTGATTTTGTGTCCAAATGTCAAAACTGTCAGCATGTAAAGTATGAGCACCAAATACCTACAGGACTACTTTAGAGGATGCCCATTCTAGAGTGGAAGTGGGAAAGGATAGCCATGGACTTCGTGGTGGGTCTTCCCAAGACCTTGGGGAAGTATGACTCTATTTGGGTAATTGTGGACAGGATGACCAAGTCAGCTCATTTTATTCCGTGCAAGGTGGACTATAATTCGCAGCAATTGTCTAAGATTTATGTGAAAGAGATCGTGAGATTGCATGGGGTACCATTGTCTATCATTTCAGACAGGGGTACACAGTTTACATCTAAGTTTTGGGGTAAGTTGCATGAAGAGTTGGGTACAAAGATCAATTTTAGTACAGCCTTCCATCTTCAGACTGATGGTCAGTCGGAGAGGACGATCCAGGTATTGGAAGACATGATGAGAGCATGTGTGATTGGGACCAGTTTCTACCATTGTGTGAGTCTTCATACAATAATAGCTACTACTCTAGTATCGACATGGCACCATTCGAGGCCCTATATGAAAGGGGTTGTAGGTCACCTATAGGGTGGTTTGAAGAAGGCGATGTAAAGTCTTTGGGAGTGCACTTGGTAAAGGAAGCACAAGAAAAGGTAAGAGGCATTCAAACCAAGTTGCTAGTAGCCCAAAGCAGGCAGAAAGAATATGCAGATCGCAAGGGAAGGGACATGGATTTCCATGTTGGGGAACAATTGCTATTGAAAGTGTCACCAATGAAGAGAGTTATGCGTTTTGGTAAGAAGGGAAAGCTCAGACCTCGAATCATCGGACCATTTGAAGTTCTTAAGATTGTAGGGCCAGTGGCTTACAGGTTAGCACTGCCACTCAGTTTGTCGGGCGTCTATCATGTATTTCATGTATCCATGCTAAAGCAATACTATGGGGATGGGGACTACATCATCAAGTGGGATGAGGCGTTATTTGATAAGGATCTTCGCTATGAAGAGGAACCGATTTTGATTCTTGATCATGATATCCAGAAATTGAGTACAAGGGTGATCAGTATGGTAAAGGTTCATGATAACGCCCAAACTACACCTCAAATTAACGAGGCGTAAGCGGTCGTAGTCAAGTAAAGAACCCAACAAGGTTGGGGTCGAATCCCACAGAGAATATGGTGAAGATTAAGCCTTTAGTGAAGTATGTGACTAGTCGTCAATCGTTTCCAGTAAATAAAGGGGGGGTTTTGTAATCAACGTGTAAACAAAACAAATAATAAACATGTGAGTTTTAATCAATATGAGAGAATGCGAACTAGGGACGTGTTCACCATGGCGTTGTAACAATCGATTCTAGGCGTTACAGGGTTCTTTCTATATGCGTGTCACGATGTGATTGCGTCAATGGTATCGTCTAAACGTCTCTCGACCAAATAAACAAATTTCCTTTTCTATTCTTTCGACCTCGAAAAGATGTGCTTTTTAGCTTTCAATCCTAAACATCAAGTAGATTAATCCAGTTACGGCATTAATCATTAAGACGAGAGTTGGTAGTCTCGAATCCTTGTCGTTAATCAATTTTCCCGGTTTTAATCTCTTTACTCAAGCAAATTAAACCTAGGCATGTTCTAATGTTTGCAACCACTAGAAAACGTGACATAAAGTATGATTAACAACGTGACTACATGTAAATTGAACTCGTCGCTACCCGGAATCTATATTGTTACTTTAGCCATGGCTCCCACAACCCTAGTTGCGGGAGTTTTAGTTACTCATGCTCGAAGAAGAAAAGAAAAAATTCATAATAAAGGAAAGAAGATTCTTACAATATGATGAAAATACCCTTCAATAATCCAAGAACAAGAAAAACCAAGAACTCAAGAACGAATCAAGAACACGAATTCAAGAATACGAAAACGTGTTGTTGCTCTCAAAAATGACTAAAAACTATGCTAAAACTATTGGGTGAACGATATGTAAAATAAACCTATCATAGGGTATTTATAGGAGTCAAATAAACCAAATCCAAAACGGGTTAGGAATCCTTAAAGCGGGCAGCCGTTGGCGCGCCACTGTTTTGGTGTGACGGCCCGGCTGACGGACTGTCACTGCCTTGACGGACCGTCGCCGGCACCGTCACCCTTAGGCAGTGGATGCCTCCTCCTTGACGGTCGCTGTGACGGACCGTCACATGTGTGACGGGCCGTCACTCAGGCCGTCACACTTAGGCAGAATCTCTTTTTTCGCGTATTTCCTTCCGTTTCCATGTTTGTCTCCATTTCCTACAAATATAACATAAAAACATCAAAAACGACAACGGTTGCTTGAAAACGTACGATTGTTCTTAGTTTAAAGGAGTCGAAAGTGACGTAAATTAGCGGCACATCAACACCCTCAACTTAAAACGTTTGCTTGTCCTCAAGCAACATAACATAAAACAATAAAACGACTCAACTAAGAACACAAACTCATGTCTCTAGCAACTCATGGTCATTCAAAACTTATTCAATTAAATCAAGCTCCCTCGTAGCACACGAATGTATGAAACACTAACTTGCAAGGATCCAAACATGTCATTCTGATATGATAGAACATTCTACATACACATGCGCAGCTATCCTAACAATCAATAGATAATACAAACATCTTGGTGCCCTCACCACAAAGAAATCCCACACACAAGATTTGAGACTAGGTAAGCGCTCACACTCACAAATGATTTCAAACAATGCACATGCGATACCATAGGCTTGCCCTTACTATTCTATTTCAGTTCTTCAGAAAGCCGCTCAGGATCACTACAGGACTTGTTTAGGCTTGTAATGAGGCTTCGGGTGCAGGTAGGATATATTTAGGGGTTAGTGACTAAGCCCTCCTTGGAACTACCGACGTCTTATTACCACATAACTTACTTTGTCCATCCTTATTCACCTTTTTATTTCCTTCTTTCTAGCTACAGGTGCGACCTCTTTATTTTGACAATTCTTTTTATTTCTTTTTCGATCTTTTTTTCATCTCTATTTTTTTTCTTTTCTTAGGCACACACCCGGATTTTCACTCTATTCATAACCAATCTTCACTATCCTCTTTTTCTTATCATTCACCTCTGTAGTAGCCACCCTCAACTTAGGCTGATTGCCTGGGTTGAGGTGCACAATGTCCATGGAAGGACCAGGGCCAAAACAGGGTTTACCTCTATAGTAGCCACCCTCAACTTAGGCTGATTGCCAGAGTCGAGGTGCACGATGTCCAAGGAAGGACCAGGGCCAAAATAGGGATTCAAAGTTAAACGGGAATGGTGACAGGTTATTGAAAGAATAAGGTCAATTATGGCTCAAACAGGGATCAAGGGATTATTTATATTTGGACGGTCTTTTTAGGTTAAGTGGACTGCACACAAAAAGGGCCTGTGATCCTTTCCTAAGCAACCAACTTCAAACTTAACAAAATAGACCGGGCAAGTTCTAGATGCATGCACAGAGTAAGAATTTATAACAATCATCTCACACGCTCTTGGCACCAAGAAACTATATCGCTACCAACTATCAAACAACCGCTTGGCTTAAGCATACTCATTCTACTCATAATCACACAATGACATCCAAGGATCCAGACAGTCAATCGTTTCAACATAAGTGCAAAACCAGAATTTTTTTTTTAAAGGGCCTCGTTTTTAGTTAACAAAAATGCCATGCTCATCACTATAGACACTAAAAAATTTAAAATAACAACCTAAACATGCCGGTTCTACTAGATAGCACACCGGAGGGAAAAGAAACACGGCAACAAAAACCCTCGGTGGTGACTCACAGGTTTCCCCACACCCTCAACTTAGACTCATGCATTGTCCCCAATACATACATATGAAAATTAAAACTGTGAGAACAAAGGAATACCTGTGAAGTCGATATGACTCAGATTCTGGAATGATGTTGGAGACCGCCAGGGTCTCCAAAGCAGGAAAACTCGATGGAGTGTGGCGTTCCAGCTTCCTCTTTGGGCTCCATCGCTAGTCGCGACAACTTCTTCGCTCTTTCTTTGCAGATTCTCTTGCGGTGTTTTCGTTTTCTTGATTTATTTTCACCGCCTTCCTCTACATGTTTATGCTCTCGCATCATCCTTCTTACCACAGCTAGAGTGTCGACCACGCCCTTCTCCTCAAGTTGTGCATCCGCAGGAACTTCTTCAATAGCATTTATGACCGCGACCACCCTCATGTCACTTGGTTGCTTCATCAATTTGGACACATCGAACTTGACCACTTCATTGTTCAATCGGAAGGTCAGTTCGTTTTTCTCCATGTCAACCGATGCTCTTGCTGTGGCTAGCAATGGTCGTCCCAAGATTATGGGAACTTCGAAATCCACTTCGCAATCCAAGATCACCAAGTCAGCTGGGAAGATAAGCTTACCGATCTTTACTAGCACATCGGACAATATCCCTACAGGTCGCTTTACTGAACGGTCAGCCATCATCACTCTTATGGATGTTGGTTTAGGAGCTCCCAAACCCAGTTGTTTGTAGACGGCTAGCGGCATCAAGTTGATGCTAGCACCCAGATCGCACAATGCTTTCCCGAAGTTGAGCTTCCCAACAGTGCAGGGAACAGTAAACGCACCTGGATCTTCCTTCTTTTCGACTAACGACCTTGAAGAAATAGCGCTGCAGTGGTGGAGGTTGTCTTCCGATTCATAACTTACCGACCTCTTCTTTGTAATCAAGTCCTTCATGAACTTGGCATAACCGGGCATTTGTTCCAGCGCTTCCACCAATGGTATGTTTATTGAAATCTGCTTCAGCATGGTCATGAAATTCAGGAACTTACCATCGTCAGCTTTCTTCTTCAAACGCTGTGGGAACGGAGGTGGTGGTCGAGGCATCATAGTTGGGAGCTTTTCAGCTTCCTTGCGTTTCTCCACGGGCTTTGGAGTTTCCTCCTCTACTGCCTCTTCATCATCCGCAACATCACCTTGAGTCTGAATTACCGGATGTGATTCCGGTAATGTTCTACCGCTTCTGGTCATGATAGCCATACAGCTTGCGTCATTCCTCGGATGAGTGGTGTCGCTCGGCAAGGTACCCGTCTTCCTTGGGTTTAGAGATGCCGAGATGTGACCCACTTGCTGCTCTAGTTGCTTGATCGCGGTTGAGTGTGACTCCACTACCTGACTCAATGTTGATAACTCATTTCGCATTGCCTTTACCCCAGAGTCAGTCGATTCCACCTTCAGCAGCATCTTCGCCATCATGTTCTCAAGTTTGGACGTCTCAGCCTCGCTGCCGGTTTTATCCCGATTCCCAGGTGGTATATACAACCCACCTCTATCGGTGTTGTTCCTCCAGTTTCCTTGGTCGCGATCTTTGTAGCCACTTTTCTTATAGTGGTTGTCTCGCTGATAATTCCGACCTTGGTTTCCCTGGCCATTGGCCTGGAAACCCCCCAAGTAATTTGCCTCCTCAGTCTCCATACCTTGGGCACCCACAGCTTGCACCTTCTCCATACCTCCTGAGAACAAGTGCTTGGTGAGTAGGTCCAGCTGCGTTTTCAGATGCGCCATGTCTTGGTCGCGCTCCTCCTCTTTCCTACGCTGCTCTGCTGACATACCAACGGTATAGGTGCTAGCTGCAACCTCTGAATCTCGTGTGTGCTAGGCCCTGTTGGTTTTGGTGAGCCTGTCCAAAACAGCTGTGGCGTCGGCAAAAGTGCGACCCATAAACGCTCCACCTGCTGCGTTATCCAATGTCGGCTTGGTAGCCGAATTTAGTGCCCTGTAGAATGTCTGCATCAAGAATTCGTCGTTCAGCTGATGGTTAGGGAATTGTGTCAGCTTCTTCTTGAACCTCAGCCAAGTCTCATGTAACGCTTCATGCGGTTGTTGCCTGAAATTGCTGATCTCGTCCCTCAACTGTATCATCCTTGAGGGAGGAAAGAACCTTTCTAGGAAAGCTCCTTTCAACTCTCCCCAAGTTGCGATAGAGTCGGGGGTCAGCTCTGTCAACCACACCGCTGCCTCATCAGACAGAGACAACGGAAACAACCTGAGCCTGATCGCTGTCTGACTCACTCCCGGCAGTTCGAATGACTTGCAGATGCCCACGAAGTTCATCAAGTGACGGTTCGGATCATCACCAGCTACACCTCGGAATACTCCTCTCAAGTTCAACAGCTGAATCATCGTGCTGGTAATGTTGAACTTGGCCCCGGGCGCTAGCGGAGGAAGAACAATGGCGCCCGTAGCGCCAGCTCCATCTAGATCGAGATCCTCATCATTCCGTGCGACATCATCTAGCAGACCACCAGCATTCAGATTTTGTTGGGCCTGCAGTTCTGCAGCGATCCTTGCTGCCTCGTTTTGTGCGGCCATATTCTGCCTTAATGTTCTCGCAAGCTCGGGGTCGTAAGGTACTGTTGATTCACCCGAGCTTCGGGTACTTGGCATGCACAAATCTGTACCCTATCAAAAACAAAAACAACAAATAAACGTAAAGCAGGAAATTATGACTAAGAGTCAAATAAACACACTAGACTTAATCAAAAACCGTATTCCCCGGCAACGGCGCCACTTTTTGATAACGCCCAAACTACACCTCAAATTAATGAGGCGTAAGCGGTCGTAGTCAAGTAAAGAACCCAACAAGGTTGGGGTCGAATCCCACAGAGAATATGGTGAAGATTAAGCCTTTAGTGAAGTATGTGACTAGTCGTCAATCGTTTCCAGTAAATAAAGGGGGGGTTTTGTAATCAACGTGTAAACAAAATAAATAATAAACGTGTGAGTTTTAATCAATATGAGAGAATGCGAACTAGGGACGTGTTCACCATGGCGTTGTAACAATCGATTCTAGGCGTTACAGGGTTCTTTCTATATGCGTGTCACGATGTGATTGCGTCAATGGTATCGTCTAAACGTCTCTCGACCAAATAAACAAATTTTCTTTTCTATTCTCTCGACCTCGAAAAGATGTGCTTTTTAGATTTCAATCCTAACATCAAGTAGATTAATCCAGTTACGGCATTAATCATTAAACGAGAGTTAGTAGTCTCGAATCCTTGTTGTTAATCAAGTTTCCCGGTTTTAATCTCTTTACTCAAGCAAATTAAACCTAGGCATGTTCTAATGTTTGCAACCACTAGAAAACGTGACATAAAGTATGATTAACAACATGACTACATGTAAATTGAACCCGTCGCTACCCGGAATCTATATTGTTACTTTAGCTATGGCTCCCACAACCTTAGTTGCGGGAGTTTTAGTTACTCATGCTCGAAGAAGAAAAGAAGAAATTCATAATAAAGGAAAGAAGATTCTTACAATATGATGAAAATACCCTTCAATAATCCAAGAACAAGAAAAACCAAGAACTCAAGAACGAATCAAGAACACGAATTCAAGAATACGAAAATGTGTTGTTGCTCTCAAAAATGACTAAAAACTATGCTAAAACTATTGGGTGAACGATATGTAAAATAAAACTATCATAGGATATTTATAGGAGTCAAATAAACCAAATCCAAAATGGGTTAGGAATCCTTAAAGCGGGCAGCCGTTGGCGCGCCACTGTTTTGGTGTGACGGCCCGGCTGACGGACCGTCACTGCCTTGACGGACCATCGTCGGCACTGTCACCCTTAGGCAGTGGCTGCCTCCTTCTTGACGGTCGCTGTGACGGACCGTCACATGTGTGACGGGCCGTCACTCAGGCCGTCACACTTAGGCAGAATCTTTTTTTCGTGTATTTCCTTTCGTTTCCATGTTTGTCTCCATTTCCTACAAATATAACATAAAAACATCAAAAATGACAACGGTTGCTTGAAAATGTACGATTGTTCTTAGTTTAAAGGAGTCGAAAGTGACGTAAATTAGCGGCACATCAGTTCAATGGAAGCATCATTGGGTTCAGAAATCCACTTGGGAAACCGAAAAGGACATGCGGGTTAAGTACCCTCACTTGTTTGAGGATTCAGGTACTACACTTTCTTTTCTCTATTTCCATAATTTTGGGTTGGATTGTTGGGGGATGAACAATAGGTAAATTGGTATTTGTTGTAACGACCGGGTTCGTCATATGACTAAACCTTTCGTGCCATGTTTTGGGTTAGAAAACTTCTGGATTTGGGAGTTGAAAATTCTATGCTAGGCTAGTCTCGGCCAGTTTTAGAGTGAGGTACAGCCTGGGGCAATCTAAGTAAGGATTGGGTAGTGTGTCTTGTTTTAAGCTAGTTTACCATTTATCTAAGACATAAAGGAGTCCGAGGGACTTTTCGCAATCGAATTCGGGTAAATAGAACTCCCGGTATCAAAGTTGACGTGAATAGGTTGTTCTGAAATATCAGAAAAATGAGTGTGTTTTATAAAATGGACCAATTTGGGGGACTTTATGACTTTCTGTCTCGTATCAACCACCGTAGCGGTTGACACACCGCCATAGAGACCTCTGCTATAGAGGAGAAATTACTGCTATAGCGAAAGTCAACGTCGATCAGCCTCTGCCATAGCGGTGGACTCTTCTATGGCGGTACTGCTATAGTAGAGCGGACTGCTATAGCAGAGTGTGATGGGATTTAATGTAGAAGCTTCCCAAAAAATAATGAGTTTTCTTCAAAACGTTTTGGGAGAAGGGCAAGGCGATTTTGGGAGACTTTCATCAGTTTTTCACCATTTTTCATCCTAGAGGTAAGGATTCTACTCCCCAAACTCCATACTATCATTCCTACGCAATAGAATTGCTAGGGGTGGACTTGGGGAAAGGTTTGGAGTGAACTAGGATGGTAGAATTCGAGAAAAAAGGGGATTCTAGGGTGTACAAGTTCTTTGGTGTTGTTAATTTGCTTGGATTATGATCATGTGAGCTTAATTCCTTTAATGTATCCATAAAAATGGTTCGAATAAGTGGATTTATTGTGGGAAATTCTGATAAAGGGGTGGACTGATCATGGTTGGCCTGAGGTTTGGGATTTTGCATAATCCAAGTAATTTGTAGACCATAAAGTTTGATTTTTGGTTATTGTGTGTTATTTTAGACCAAGAACCAGCAAGAACTTCGGGAAACGGGAAAGCTCTAATTGAGTAGAGCTTGGAATATTTTGAGGTGGGTGATGGTTATTGATTCCTATATGCATTGTATGTTTGTGTACTTTCGTCTAAGTATTGTATGAATTGCATGCTTAGGGAATGATTAGGAATGTCTAAGGGTCCTATTATCAGTGTTGTAAAATGAACTAGGTGTTATTGCTTGTTGATTTACAAGTATTGATTATTCATTTTTTGTGACTGTGGATTTGTGTGACATTCGGTTGGCTCAGGTACAACGCCTGGTATGGGAATACTACTAGTTGGCTCTGGTACCACACCTGGTATGGGAATACTAATGGTTGGCTTGGGTACCACGCCTGGTACGGGATACTAACTAGTTGGCTCGAGTACCACGCCTGGTACAGGTTTACTTTATTGCATTGTTGCATTTTTAATAATGGTTCCCTGAGTGTATCGGGTTGTGTATATGATTTTGTGATATTGCATATGGTCCTTGAGAGGTCGGGTTGTTATTGTATTGATTTGTGAGTTTGGTCTTGGTGTAGACCGAGTTGCATATTTAACACTTAGGTGTTGTTTAGGGGGATCCCTGCGTGGGTCCGGGATATGTAAAAGGGTATATTTATTGATTATTATTTATTGTTGATCATGGTTATAAGGGTGGGTTACATGTGGGAACAAACTAGGAAGAGGCTTGTAGTCTAGAGATACATGTATTGTTCATATATTGCTTATTTGGAACTAGTTGATAATCCTACCAGTACATGGTGGTTGTGTACTGATTTTGTACTTGCATTTCTTTTTGTGAATACAGGCAATCTTCAAGCGGCTGACACGCAACCTCAATTGTAGGCCCAGCGCTTCCAGACATCAAGAGTGAGCCATTTCGGTCGAGCCACCTTAGTCTTTTTCGTTTTCAGTTATAGCCCACTTGTTTTGGGCTTAGACTCTTGCTTATTTTAGGGTTGCATCCCCGTATTCTAGATTTTGGTAGTGTTTTGGTATGATGACTTTCAGGTTCTAGGGAGAGATTTTTCTCAGGATATCTATAATAGTGTTGGTTAATTTGATATTTATGCTAGTTTATTTTTATTGCACTAGTTTTGAGTTATTAGAATGGTTAAGTTCTGGGTCGTTGATGGTTCGCTCGCCCGAGGGTTGGCTGGGTGCCACTCACGGTGGTTTGGGTCAGGACAAGTACTTAGCATAGAATTGGACTAGGGTCAACGTACCTAAAAGTCACATTACTACATGCCACTGTAGGTTCATTTAGCCCCTTAGTTGGGCCTCAGAACTAGTGATCATGCTAGCCATGCCTCTATACCCTGGAAAAGTATATTGGGTCCTCTCAATGGGGCGTATACATCAGACTACACATTTAGCTCACGTGGTATATGTTGTTTAACAGACTCTCCCACAAAATTAGACTCAGTAGTTGTGAACTAGGCCCTCAGTTTAGTTTTATAGGTTTTCATTATACTTTTCAAAATATCCTTGTATTTCATATTTTATGCATGATTATATTTGGTAGTTCAGTTATGGTTTTTAAATAACATATAAATATTTTAGCATGTTCAGTTACATTGCATATCTTGCATGCTTAGTACATTTAAAGTACTGACTACATACTCTATGTGTTGCATCCTGTCATGATGCAGGTTCAGGTTCTCAGACTCAGCTTCGCAATTAGCTCATTTCAGTTCCATCTCAGTGACAGCCAGTTGTCAGTCCTCATCCTTCGAGGACTAGTCATGATTATTGTTTAGTTTTGACACCTTATTTCAGTGTTTTGGAGTTAGCTGGGGGCTTGTCCCAGCAACTCATTAGTAGTAGATGCTTCCAGACATAGAGTCAGACTTCTGCTTGTTCAGTTAGATTTACTTTTTAGATTTATATCCTATTTTGAGATTTTCAGTTTTAGTTATAAAAACATATATCTTATTTAGTTTATCTTTCGCTTAGACATTTTTATTCAGCATGATTAGCATATGCCATACCATGGGTTAGCTTGGGGTCATTTGTGGCTTGAAGCATCATGTCGCATCTAGGGTGTAGACTCGAAGCATGACACAACTACACAAAGCTAGGCTAAGGCAACTAACTCTAACCGTAAGGAGGTGCTACACAACTGAAGCCAAGCCCTAAAAAATATACTACCACCTAGACTAAGGATCTCAACCGTAATTGTAAGATAAAGCTACAAATCGAGCTACAAGGATAAAAAAACACCTAAGTCCAATTATCCAAACCACAATACCCACCAACAATTAGCAAAATACCATACTAACACCTTAATCGAGCAAAGTCTAGAATAACGTAAGTCGAAACCTACCTGGAGGCCGATCACGCACTCATGAACCTACTACACTTGAGCTTTTCCTTTTTGGTAAGCTTTCGACCGCTGTCACGCTTTTGAAATAATAATTTATGCGTTAAAATATGAAGAACAATTCTCCTATTACTACTTTGGAATTACGGCTGGAATTTGGGTCAAAAATGCCCGTGGAGCCCACGTTCGAAATCCAAAAATAAAACTCGCAATTATATCCCTTGTGGTACAAGGATCACATGCTAAAAATTTGAGCATGATCAACCTCCAATTTCAAGCTCAAATTATCCCTAAAATTTAAGAGTAAACCAAAGATTAAAATGAGAATTTAACGAAAAGAGGGATTGAAAACTTACAAATTAACACTGAAAAATTGACCACGGGCAAGAAATAATTTGCCCCAAGCTTTAACAAGTGATTCCTTTGAGAATTCTTGAGTTCAAGCTCTCAAAAATGGAGGATTTTTGTGTATAATGATTTGAAAAATGAAGGAAAATAATATATACTGCTAGGCCACTGGCCTTCACATATGCGGCGAGGCCACCATGTGTGCAACCTCATGTAGGCGGCCAACCCCTCGCAATTGCGGAGAGGAAAAGAAGTCAGGGCCCAGAGCTCCTTCTTCGCAGACCCATTGAAGTCACCACATACGTGAGCCTATGAACGCGACCAAACCCTCACGCACTCAGAGGGTAAAATATGGCTGGGGAAAAAATAGCAATATTTGCCAAGTTCAAAAATGCACGGATGGACCCTCAAGACTCATTTGGAGTCCCATGAATTGCCTTACTCGTTGCTTGTAATGCTGCCAAATTAGTGATCCTTCCAGTTTTAATACCTTCTTCAACAAATTCTCCTATCCTTATAACTTCAGAAAACTTCTATCCCACCACACTTATAAACTTTTCATAATACGTTGCATCTTTTTGAGATTGTACAAAGACAGAAGTCATCTCGCTTTCTGCCATCGGAGGTTGAACTTTTGCGGCTTCTGCTCTCCAACGCATGGCGTACTCTCTAAAAGTCTCTGTTGACCTCTTATCTAACTTTGATAAATAGAACCTATTTGGGATGACCTCAGTATTAAACTTGAACCTTACCATGAATTCTTGCACCAAAGCACTCCAACTCTGCCATTTCTGTGGATCTTGACTTGTGTGCCAATCAAGGGCTTCTCCTGTCAAACTCCTTATAAACAGCTTCATCCTAATGGCTTCATCTTTACCCACTCCGACTAGCTTATCACAGTATGACCTCAAATGAGCTCTAAGGTTTCCTTTTCCATCAAACATATCAAATTTTGGTACCTTATACCCTGTAGGCAACTCAACATCAGGATGAACACATAAATCCTCATACTCAAGCCCTTCACATCCCCTGTGGACTTGGATGCTTTTGAATGCTTCTTTCAGACTGCGGATCTCCCTTGCTACATTCTCATATGCTTTAGACCTTGCTTCCCTCTCCATCTCCTCATATGGATCAACTTCTATCATGGTTGGCATTGGGGTAGTGAAAGGTTGAGCTCCCGCTACATATACCTGTGGCACATATTACATGTTAGGAATTACAGTGTGTGCCGCCGGTATGTGTTGGGTCGCTTGATAGTTTTGGACGAGTGGGGAGGTTTGGGTAAGTGGAGCTTGGGTAGGTGGGATAGTTTGGGTAAGTGGAGCTTGAGGAACATACGGAGTAGTGAAGGGTAATGGATTGGTTTGTTGTGAGTTGGCTTGTTGTGGGTTAGGAGGCGGATTGGTAGCGGTTGGATTGGTTTTGTTAACAGGTGGAAAAGGAGGTGGAATAGTGGCGTTTGTTCCATGTTCGGGAAGTGGGGTGTTCAGGCTAATAGAGAGTTTGGTAAGGTTTCAAAGTCGATCTATTTTGCTTTGCATATCAGCCATTTGTTGCATCATATGGGCGATGTGTTCATCATAAAGGGTTGCATTCCTCCCCTCCAAAGTCTCAGGATCGTCTCTAAGAATGGTGATAAGCCCTAAGCCAGTCTGGTCAGATGCACTTGAATCAGTCATGTTAGTGGATGCTCGTTCTTTGGATCTCGTAAAGTATGGGTGATCCGCCAGTTCGCAGTCAACGTAAATCAACCTTTTGGAAATAATTAAAGTAAAATTAAAAAAAAACTTCAAAAGAAAAGAAAATATCAGTATAAAGCGGTAATTATTGCTTCAAGATAATAATAGCAATTACGCAAATAATGTTGAAACAAACATACATATCATGTAGCAATAAATCACACAGTAAAGGAAAATTTTATAATTAAAACGCGTTCTAATGTGCACGGGGCCTCTTTTATGCCAGAGGTGGGCCTAAGCGCCAAATATTTGAGATTATGATAAATTGATCCAAGCTTTAATTAATAACAATACTTGATTTTGGATTTAGATAATAAAAGAACAAACATCTTCATAGAAATAGTGCAAATTAACCATTACATCAAGTCTAAATGGAAATGGGAAACAACATAAAGGGGATACAAGATAATAAAGGGGAACTCCTAGCTACTAAATCAAGTCTTCATACTTCTCCAAGGTACTGCTCCAATGATCCAGGGATGACTTGCGCCAATATTTCAGGTGTGACAATGAGATTTCCATACAACAGATTACGTGCCCACTCAGCTTCCGTCGAATCCTCGAACCCAAATGCTTGTCCTTGAGGGACAAAGTTCACGTCATAGTTTGCCACTAACCAAGTGTAATACTCTGGAGTGCAGTGTGCTTGTCCATTAGGCACCTCAATCATCATCAAATTTGCCCATTGTTGAAGCAACTCTCTTGCTCTAGGAATCTCATAGAGTGCCCCAAAATCAACCTCGGATCTACCCATGTCTGAATGAAGTGGAATGACTTGACACTGTCCAAATTGTCGAAGAACTCAAATAGGAGCATATGGTTGAAGACCTTTCAAACCGATGAGCTCAATGTAATATCGTTCACGCCCCCTAATGACAGCAACTCAAGGTAATAACCATTAATACCTCCATTATATTTGACTGCCAGTGAGCGTGCTCATATATGCGTACCAATCCTCAGTACCAACGGGAGATATAAATAGTATCATCCTTTGTTGATGAGAGTCTATCATGTTAGGTCTTCTACAGAGTGCGTCAATCCTATTATGACGTCTATAAAAATGTTCAACAACCCAAATTTGGAGAAGGATATTACAACCCTCGAAGAACCTCTTTCCTCTATAACACTTGGATAGTGCCATTAGCATCTCCACAATAATCATCGAAACCAGTGTAACTTCAGATTTATCGATCCCTTGAAAGAGTGCTCGGACTATATAACTAATGTAAGTGCCAATTTTCTCATTTTCCAAGGGGAAAACCAGAGTACCTAGCAAAGCAATGGCAAAATCAATAGGGTGTTTCTTTCTCCATTTTTCGGCGAAGCAAGAAAATTCCTTATGGAAAACTTCATGACCATCCTTGCGACCAAATCTTTCAAACAAATAATCCAAAGAAATCCATTCACGATCCAAACATGCAAGCTTAAGGTTGTTTCTAATCCCGAGGTGTTAAAGAAATTTCTTTCCGGACTGCTTATGGGGTAGAATCATACCCTCCCCTGGTACTTCAAATCAGTAAAGCCACCAATTTCTTCGATTGTAGGAGTCAAGTCAAAATCATTAAACCTAAACACAACTCTTTCGGGATCCCAAAACTTGATAAATGCCTTGATCAGGTGTCTGTCTGGAGGGATGTAAATCAATGAAGTCAAGAAACCCAAGCATCTCCTAATTTCATACCCATGTTCCATCTTGATGTTCTCCCACCATTTCCTTTGCTTGTGAGGCACAACGACAACCATTTGAGTGTTAGCAAAAGCTAGCACGTTTTCCATTCTAGCAACCTATAATAAAACACAACATAAGCAAATACATTTCCAAACTCAATTTTAGTTAAATTTTCACTTGGATCACTTTATCATTATCACATTGCATATAATATGAGTGGTTGTCATTGGGTCGTAAACCCGTTTGACATAAAGGCTTTCTCTAAATTTGTGAAATGACCCCGAGGGTCAAACCACCAAAGGCTTATGCATGCATGACCTAAATCAAGGGTGGTAAAGCTCTATCTTAAGTTTTCTAAGATTTGGGTAAACTCGGACTTAAGCTTTTCCTATGTGAGAAGCTACATGGTCACACGTTAGTAAAACTATCCGCTCACCCCACGCATGCACCAACTCTCTAAATATAAGGTGTTTGAAAGAATTTCGGAGAAGTGAAAGGACACAACTCGCGTGTACAATGTGTGTGGGCTAGGCTAGTCTCGGCCAAATTTGGAGAGAGGTATGGTCTAGGACAATCCGGGTAAGGATTGGGTTAGATGTGTTGGCTTGAGCTAGTTTTCTTTGTAGCTAAGACATAAGGGAGTTCGGGAGACTTTTCGGAATCGAATTCGAGTAATGCAGAAACATACCCCAAAAATATTCAGTTTTCACAAGTTCATTTGAGAGAAGGGCTAGGGCGATTTCAGGCAAATTTCCTCCATTCTTCATCGTTTTTCCTCCCAAAGGTAAGGTTTATAATCCCGAACTTCGTACTATTTTTTCTATGCGATAGAATTGCTGGAAGTGGACTTGGGGAAGGGTTTGGAATGACTTAGAGATGGAAAAATCCAGGGAAAGAGGGGGATTCTAAGTGTAGAAGTTCTTGGGTGTTGTTAAATCTACTACTTTATGATCATGTGACCTTAATTCCCTAATTGTTTCCATAAGAATGGTAGAACTAGGTGAATTAATGGTGGGAAAGCCCAAAAAAAGGGGTGGGATGATCATAGGTGGCCTGGGGTTTGGGATTTTGCGTAATCCGGGTGAAATTTTTGCCATAAAGATTGATTCTTGGTTATTGTGCATTATTTTAGACCAAGAACCGGCAAGAACTTTGGGAAATGGGAAAGATCCAGTTGAGTAGAACTTTGGATCATTTCGAGGTAGGTGATGGTTGCTTCATGTATGTTTTGTGTGTTTGAGTACTCTTATCTAAGTATTTCTATGAGATGCATTGCTTAGGGAATGATTAGAAATGTCTAATAGTCTTGTTTAGCAGTCTGGTAAATTGAACGTTGTATTGTGCTTGTTGGTTTACAAGTTGATTGTTCATTTTTGTGACTGTGGATTGTTTGAAATTTGACTGGCTTGGGTACCACGCCTAGTACGGGATAATACTAAAGGTTGGCTTGGGTACCACGCCTGGTACGTGATAATACTAACGGTTGGCTCGGGTGCCACGCTTGGTACGGGATAATACTAACAGTTGGCTCAAGTACCATGCTTGGTATGGGTTTACTTTATTGTGTTGTTGCATCTTTATTTAATGGTTCCCTGAGTGGACCGGATTGTGAACTTCAATTGTGGTAGTGTATTTTGGTCCTTGAGAGGCTGGGATGAATTGAATTGCTTTATGAGTTTGGTCTTGGTGTAGACCAGGTTGTATGTCTGGTACTTAGGTGTTGTCTAGAAGGGATCCAGGGTGGGTCCGAGATATGTAGCGGGATATGACTGTTATTGTTTTAGATTATTGATCATAACTGTGAAGTGGTTTACAAGTGGGACAAGTTAGGTAGAGACTTATAGTCTAGGAATACATGTTGACTTGCCTATGTGTTTTCCTTTACTCTTTCTTGATTTTTATGCTGCTCATACATTGTTTATTTGGAACTGGCTGATGATCTTATTAGTACACGGTGGTTGTTTACTGATACTGAACTTGCTTGTCTTTTTGTGAGTACAGGAAATCTTTTGGCGGTTGACGTACGACCTCACTTGTAGGCCTGACTTTCTGAGATATCAAGGGTGCGTTATTGAGCTACCTTACTGTCCATCTAGTTGAGTTGTAGCCCATTTTTTTGGGCTCAGATTATTTCTATATTTGGGGTTGCATCCCCGTACTCTAGTTTTTGGTAGATGTCTTTGGTATGATGACTTTCAAATTCTAGGAAGGGATTTTCGCAGTTTATTTTATTTATGATTGAATGTTAGATTACATTTATGCACTGTTTTTAAGCTGTTAATCTAGGCGAAGAGTTGGACTCTAATGGTTCACTCATCCGAGGGTTGGGTGTGTGTCACTCATGACGGTCTGGGTCGTGACAAAGATGGTATCAGAACCATAGGTTCGTTGATCTCGTCGTACCAAAATAGGTCTAGTAGAGTCTTATAGATCGGTGCGGAGACGTCCGTACTTTTCTTCGAGAGGCTATAGGACTTGAGAAAATATCTCTTCTTTCTCCCATCATGCTATAACTTGATTCTAATTGGTTTTTGTTGATACAAATTGGTATCTGACTCTTTTACTCTTCTGTCTGCAGATGGTTAACACAAGGAACAATGGAGCTAGACTGGCGGTCCCAGCAGCGTTCCCAGTTGTCCGTGCTAGAGGCAGGGGAAGGGGTATAGGATGAGGTAGAGCCACGCCCGCTAGGGGTGGAGCTCAAGCTGCTGCAGAAGCGCGAGAGGCAACCCCTCCCCCACCTCAGGAATAGGTTTTCGAGGAAGTGGAAGTTATTATGGAAGATGAAGGAGATCAGGCGGAGGCGGAGGCGGCACCGGCTGGAGGTGCAGGCCTTCCTCCTATGACACTAGAAGGATTTTAGCAGGCTTGGAATATCTTGAGTGGTTTGGTTGGTGCTGGAGCCATACCCGCGACACTTACAAATCAGGCTCTGGGTACTCAGCCAACAGTTACCATGGCGCCTAGAATGGATGCATCTTCAGGCACAGGTGACTTCTTTAGGCCAATGTTGGGCCCAGTGATGACAGGAAATGAACATGAGATGCTGACCAAGTTTCTCAAGCTGAAACCTCCGACAATTCAGGGTACTGACAAGGAAGATGCTTATGAGTTCATATTGGATTTTTATGAAAGGCTGCACAAGCTGGGCATTGTGCAATAATATGGGGTTGATTTCGTCACATTTCAGCTGCAGGGTGATGCCAAGCAGTGGTGGAGATCTCATATGGAGTGTCGGTCGTCTCTTTTACCTCCACTGACTTGAGAGTAGTTCCACTCTCTTTTCTTAGAGAAGTATGTACCCCGTACTTTGAGGGACCGGAAAAAAGATGAATTCTTGAATTTGGAGCAGGGTAGCATGTCAGCCTCTGCTTACGAGGCAAAGTTTCATGCCTTGTCTCATTTTTCTATGCAGTTGCTGGGTTCCGAGGAGGAGCGGGTTTGGTTGTTATCAAAGGTTTGAATACTGAGCTTCAGGTACTGTGTGTGCACATGACTTCTTCAAGGAAAGGCTTCAATGAAGTAGTGGACTATGTAAAGAAACTTGAGGGAGTCAGGCAGGCAGGGCAGGCTGAGGTGTTAGCTAAGAAGCCCCGGAATGAGGGAAATTATGGTGGTTCGTACTCCAGGGGTCAGAATCAGTAGGTATACTCAGCCCATCATATTCAGTCAGATCTGCTAGTTGCTACAGGTGGTCGTCTGGGATCTAATCAACAGTTTTCACCTCCTAAGGTCCAGGGAGCTTCTTATTCATCTTCTAGCAGGCCTGCGCTTGATCGTGGTTGTTTTCATTATGGTGATCTGGGACACTTTAAAAAGGAGTGCCCTCACAGGAAGACCGGTAATCAGGTTCAGCAGCAACCCAAGGCTATGGTCCCAGTGGGTAGAGGTAGTCATGCTAGAGGTCATCCACAAGGTAGGTGAGGCAACTTTCAGGGTGGTCGGGGAGGTAAAGGGAACGGTGGCTCGGGCAGGGGTGCGGTGCAGCCGGATGGAGAGGTTCCCGGATTGATGATCGGGCTCACTGCTATGAGTTTCCAGGGAGGACCGAGGCTGAGGCATCAGATGTGGTGATCACAGGTACCATTCTTGTGTGTGATAAAATGGCTTTGGTACTATTTGACCTAGGTTCTACGTATTCTTTTGTGTCTGTGAATTTTGCATTGGGTCTGGACTTGGTATGTGATATCCTTGATACCCATATCCACGTTTCCACCCCGGTTGAAGAGTCTGTGATTGTGACTCATGTTTATCATAATTGTTTTGTTGTATTTGTGGGGTTGCATACTTGGGTAGACTTGGTAATTCTGGATATGGTATACTTCGATGTCATTTTAGGCATGACCTGGTTATCCCCTTATCATGTCGTGTTGAATTATAACACCAAGACTGTGGCTCTAGAGATTTCGAGTAAGGATAGGCTAGAGTGGGAAGGTGTGTACATGCCTAAGCCAGCCAAGATAATATCGTTTGTTCGGGTTAGGAAGCTAGTAGGAAGAGGGTGTCTAGCCTTTTAGGCTCATCTCCGGGATGATAGTGTGGAGTCCCCATCTATTGAGTCAGTTCTTGTTGCTTCAAAGTTTCGAGAGGTATTCCCAGCGAATTTGCCTAGTATGCCTCCGGACAGGGATATCAATTTTTGAATTGACTTGGACCTAGGCACTGGCCCAATTTCCATTCCTTTATATCGTAAGACTCCTACAGAGTTAAGAGAACTTAAGACTCACCTTTAGAGACTCCTAGATAAGGGATTCATCTATCCCAGTGCTTCATCTTGAGGTGCTCCGGTCTTGTTTGTAAAGAAAAAGGATGGTAGTATGCTGATGTGCATAGATTATAGATAGTTGAACAAGGTTACCATCCGGAATAAGTATCCGTTACCTCGTATTAATGATCTGTTTGACCAGTTATAGGGAGCATCGGTGTTTTCAAAATTGACTTGAGGTCAGGGTATCATCAGTTAAAAATTAGGCCCGAGGATATTCCTAAGACTGCTTTTCGGACTCGCTATGGGAATTACGAGTTCTTAGTGATATCATTTGATTTGACCAATGCACCGACCACATTCGTGAGTATAACGTATGGGGTGTTTAAATCTTACTTGGATTCATTCGTCATCATTTTCATTGATGATATTTTTATCTACTCCAAGAGTAGGGAGGAGCATGATGAACATCTTTGTATAGTGTTGGACATTTTGAGGTGCCAAAATCTTTATGTGAAGTTCTCCAAGTGTGAATTTTGGTTTACTTCAGTCGCGTTCTTGGGGCATGTAGTTTCAGAACAGGGGGTGATGGTAGATCCTCAGAAGATTCAGGCAGTCAAGAGTTGGGTCCGGCCTAGCTCGGTGACTGAGGTGAGAAGTTTTGGTGGGGCTTGCAGGCTACTATCGTAGGTTTGTCAAGGATTTTGCATCTATTGCTACCCACCTGACAAGTCTAACATAGAAAGATGTACTATTTGTGTGGTCTGACAAGTGCGAAGAGAGCTTCCAAAAGCTCAAGACACTTCTGACCACGGATCCTATCTTGTCCTTGCCGGTCGAAGGTAAAGACTTTATTGTTTATTGTGATGCTTCACATTCTAGTTTGGGTGTTGTGTTGATGCAAGATAGGAATGTGATAGCCTATGCCTCTAGGCATGTGAAGGTGCATGAGAGAAACTATCCGACTCACGATTTAGAGTTGGCGGCGGTGATCTTTGCACTCAAGATTTGGAGGCACCATCTCTATGGTGTCAAGTGTGAAGTGTTCACTGATCACCGCAGTCTGCAACATGTTTTTACTCAGAAGGACTTGAATTTGAGGCAGAGAAGGGGGATGGAATTGTTGAAGGATTATGATATGACTATTCAGTACCATCCGGGTAAGGCTAATGTGGTGGGACGCATTTAGCCAAAACACACTTAGCATGGGCAGTTTGGCTTGATTAGGGGTGTCCAAACGACCACTCACAAGGGAAATTCAGGCATTGGAGTCCAAGTTCATGCACTTGGTATTTCAGAACAATGTGGGTTGTTGCCAGTATTGAGGTCAGAGCCACTTTTAAAGAGGAGAAAGGCCAAGCAGTTTCAGGATCCAAAAATGAGTAAGCTTCGAGGTAAGGTAATATCCGGAGAGTCCAAGGACGTCGCGTTAGACTCTGGTGGAGTAATAAATTTCATAGGAAGGATTTGTGTTCCTCTGGTTGATGATATGATTCAGAACATCTTAGTAGAGGCTCATGGTTCGTGGTACTCAATTCATCCAGGTGTGACTAAGATGTACAAAAATTTGAGGCAGCATTACTGGTGGCCCGGGATGAAAAGGGACATAGTTGATTTTGTGTCCAAGTGTCAGAACTACCAGCACATAAAGTATGAACATCAGAGACCTGCAGGACTACTTCAGAGAATGCCCATTCCAGAGTGGAAGTGGGAAAGGATAGACATGGATTTCATGGTGGGTCTTCCTAAGACGTTGGGGAACTATGACTCAATTTGGGTTATCATTGATAGGCTGACCAAGTCCACTCATTTTATTCCGGTCAGGGTAGATTATAATTCGCAGCAATTGGCTAAGATCTACGTGAAAGAGATTGTGAGGTTGCATGGAGTACCACTGTCCATTATTTAAGAAAGGGGTACGCAGTTTACCTCCAAGTTTTGGGCCAAGTTGCATGAGGAGTTGGGCACTCAACACACCCTTAGTACAACATTCCATCCTCATACTGATGGTCAGTCGGAGAGGACGATTCAAGTATTGGAGGACATGCTGAGAGCATGTGTGATGGACTTCGGGGGTCAGTGGGACCAATTTCTATCGTTGTGCAAATTCTTGTACAACAATAGCTACCACTCCAGTATTAACATGGCACCATTCGAGGCATTGTATGGGAGAGGTTGTAGATCACCGATTGGGTGGTTTGTGGAAGGCGATGTAAAGCCTTTGGACGTAAACTTGGTAAGAGAAGCGCAAGAGAAGGTGAGGGTATTCAAACCAAGTTGCTAGCTTCCCAAAACAGGCACAAGGAAATTGCGGATTGCAAGGTCCGAGACATGGAATTTCAGGTTGGTGAGTGGGTACTGCTGAAGGTATCACCAATGAAGGGAGTTGTTCATTTTGGTAAGCAGGGCAAGCTCAGCCCTCAGTTTATCGATCCGTTTGAGGTTCTTGAAATTGTGGGGCCAGTGGCTTACAAGTTAGCACTGCCACCTAGTTTGTCGGGTGTCCATCTATTATTACATGTTTCCATACTTAAGAGATACCATGGGGATGGGGACTACATCATCAAGTAGGATGAGGTGCTTTTCGATAAGGACCTTCGCTATGAAGAGGAACCAATTTTGATCCTTGCTTGGGATGTCCGAAAATTGAGGACAAGGGTGATTAGTATGGTAAAGGTTCAATGGAAGCATCGTCCGGCTGAGGAAGCCACTTGGGAAACCAAGGACATGCGGGACAAGTACCCTCACTTGTTTGAGGATTCAGGTACTAAACTTTCCTTCTTTAATTTCTATAATTTCAGTTTTGATCATTCGGGGATGAACGATGGGTAAATTGGTATCTGTTGTAATGATCAGGTTTGTCATTATGGGTAAACTATTCGTGCCAAGTTTCAGAGTTAGAAAAACTTTGAATTTGGGAGTTTGAAATTTTGGGCTAGGCTAGTCTCAGACAGATTTGGAGCGAAGTACTGTCTAAGACAATCCGGATAAGGATTGGGTTAGATGTCTTGGCTTGATATAGTTTTCCTTGTAGCTAATACATAAGGGAGCTCGAGAGACTTTTTGGAATCGAATTTGGGTAAGTAAAACTCCCGAAATCGAGGTTGACGTGAAGGGGTTGTTCCAGAATGTCAGGGAAAGTAAGTGTGTTACAGAATGGAGCAATTTTGGAGAATTCTTGACATTGTGTCAGTGACGAGCGCTACCGCTCCTCCACGGTGACCTCCGCTATAGCGGAAAAATTACCACTATAGCGGAAGTCAAGTCGGTCAACCTCCGCCATAGCGGTTGACTCCGCTACGGCGGTATCGTTATAGCGGAGCGGACCTCTATAGCAGAGCGTGACGAGATTTAATGCAGAAATATTCCCCAAAAACATTCAGTCACAAGTTTGTTTGGGAGAAGGGCTAGGGCAATTTCAGGCGAATTTCCTTCATTCTTCATCGTTTTTCCTCCCAAAGGTAAGGTTTCTACTCCCCGAACTCCGTACTACTTTTTCTATGTGGTAGAATTACTAGGAGTGGACTTGGGAAAGGGTTTGGAATGACTTAGGGATGGTAGAATCCGGGGAAAGAGGGGGATTCTAAGTGTAGAAGTTCTTCGGTGTTGTTAAATCCACTACTTTATGATCATGTGACTTTAATTCCCTAATTGATTCCATAAGAATGGTAGAACTAGGTGAATTAATGGTGGGAAAGCCCGAAAAAAGGGGTGGGATGATCTTGGGTGGCCTGGGGTTTGGGAATTTGCGTAATCCGGGTGAATTTTAGGCCATAAAGATTGATTCTTGGTTATTGTGCATTGTTTTAGACCATGAACCGGCAAGAACTTTGGGAAACAGGAAAGCTCCGGTTGAGTAGAGTTATGAATCATTTCCAGGTAGGTGATGGTTGCTTCATGTATGCTTTGTGTGTTTGAGTACTCTTATCTAAGTATTTGTATGAGATGCATTGCTTAGGGAATGATTAGAAATGTCTAATAGTCCTGTTTAGCAGTCTGGTAAATTGAACGTTGCATCGTGCTTGTTGGTTTACAAGTTGATTGTTTATTTTTGTGACTGTAGATATTTTGACATTCAGTTGGCTCGGGTACCACGCCTGGTATGGGATAATACTAACGGTTGGCTTGGGTACCACGCTTGGTATGGGATAATACTAACGGTTGGCTCGGGTACTACGCCAAGTACGGGATAATACTAACGGTTGGCTTGTGTACCATGCTTGGTACGGGTTTACTTTATTATGTCGTTGCATCTTTATTTAATGGTTCCCTGAGTGGACCAGATTGTGAACTTGAATTGTGGTCGTGTATTTTGGTCCTTGAGAGGCCAGGATTAATTGAATTGCTTTATGAGTTTGTTCTTGGTGTAGACCGGATGGTATGTCTGGCACTTAGGTGTTGTCTAGAAGGGATCCAGGGTGGGTCTGGGATATGTAGCGGGATATGACTGTTATTGTTGTAGATTATTGATCATAACTGTGAAGTGGTTTACATGCGGGACAAGTTAGGTAGAGACTTGTAGTCTCGGAATACCTGTTGGCTTGCCTATGTGTTTTGTTGTACTCTTACTTGATTTTTGTCCTGCTCATACATTATTTACTTGGAATTGGCTGATGATCATACCATTACCCAGTGGTTGTGTACTGATACTGCACTTGCTTGTCTTTTTGTGAATACAGGAAATCTTCCGGCGGTTGACGCACGACCTCACTTGTAGGCCTTACTTTTCGAGATATCAAGGGTGAGATATTCGACCGAGCTTCTTTGGTGTCCATCTAGTTGAGTTGTAGCCCATTTGTTCGGGCTCAAGTTATTTCTATATATGTGGTTGCATCCCCGTACTCAAGTTTTTGGTAGATGTCTTTGGTATGATAACTTTCAGATTCTAGGGAGGGATTTCCGCAGTTTATTTTATTTATATTGAATGCTAGATTACATTGCTGCAATGGTTTTAAGATATTAAGCTAGGCGAAGAGTTGGACTCTCACTACTAGAAAATGAGCCTACGGGAACAGATATGCTAGTAACCATTTCTAAACCGTTACTAAAAATAGTCTATTACAACGGTTATGACTGTTGCCAAAAATTTTGGTAGCAATTGACACGGCTTAATCATATGACCGTTGCCATTGGAATATAACCGTTGCAATAAGCCTACCTATAGCAACAGTTTAGTGAACCATTGCGGTAAACCCATCTACTGTAATGGTTGTTTGAAGATTTTTATTTGTTGGAACGGTTTATTAATCCACCACATTTCCCTCCATATTTTTTCTCAATTATTTTTGTCACCCGCCAATGGTAATATTTTTTTTTTGTACAATAATTATTATTAATTATTTATATTTTAGTATGTATATGGTATTTATCAAATAGCAATTCGATTCAATTTCAGCCTTATTTATTTAAATTCTAATCCAAATCACACTCAATTCATGTCAATTATAACCACCTCAATTTTAAAGCCCCATTCAATCATGACCGTTAATCAAATTAATCGAACGGCTCCCATTAATTCTTTACTTTCTTCTCTAAATACCGAAGACCCCTGACCACCAAACACTTTTACAGACTCACAACATACACCATCGCCTCAAAATTCTCTCCTCCCTGCCAGACACATCGCCACCACTGCTCCGGTGGGATCCATGCCGCCTCTTCTTTATTGAGCTCGCATCCTCAACTACCCTATCTCATTTTCTCTCATCCCTTCTCCCTCTTCTCACCGCAATAAACCCAATTCTTCACTTTCTCTCATTACTGAACGCTCCACTAGAAGTAGAAGTAGGCCGCTAGAATTTTGCCACATAAATTCCAAAAAGAAAAAAAGGAGGAGGAAAAGAACCCATTTTTTTGTTACCCATTTTCATGATTAAGATTTTTTTCAAATGCCATTAGGGTTCCCCCCCCCCCTTCCATTTCAAGAAAATTCTAGGGTTCATCAGAAGAAGATGGAGAAGTTAAACATTTTCAAGAAGAAGACTTCACCAAAAGGTCCCCTTTTCCTGTTGTCTTTATTGGGTTTTTTTTTCTTTTTGTTTAGAGTGATGATCTATGGTGAAAATTAATTAACAGAAGCATTGAGGACCAGGAAAAGAGAAATGGCAGTTGCTACTAGTGATAGTATTACTGTTTTGGGCTTCTTCTAAGATGACTTACCTGCTGAGAATTTCATTTAATTTTGTTTTATACGAGAGGAACTTTTGATTAGTTCAATTATTAAAGGTATTTTTCAAAATTTAGGAATAATAGAAGCTCATTCTGGATCTCAAATGCATTGGCTTGTCCTTGAGCATTTCTTGTTATGCAGAAACATCTTTCCCAGGATGCTATAATAGTGGTTGTATTCTTTTTATTTTATTTTAGATGTACTTCAAACATTGTGCTCGTTATATAACAATAGTCTAATTCTCTTATTTGTTGAGCAAGAGATGCTAAATTTGTTATAGGAGGTCTAGAAATAAATGTTCCAACAATGAGGAAAAAAATCGTAGTTAGCGAAAATTCAAGCAACATCTCATTGTAATGACTATTAGGTTTTTCAACTAATGTAAAAATTCCTCCGAAATTGGATCAAGGTCATTGTGCATTTCTTTAGCTATTGGGTTGTATTCTTCTTATTTTGCTTTGTTGGGTAGAATTTTAGGGCTATTTAGCTGCAACGTCTTTGTTGCTTTCTTCTTATTCTTATCATTGCCATGCTAAATTTTTTTGTGAATTTCGTCTGTATTCCAAAGAAATTGCTAAATCTAGTTTGTTGCTGAAATCAATTAGAAAAGAAATTGATAAACCTACTCCGTTGTGAACTTAGTTTGGACTAGGTACTCTAATCAACTCTACAATTCTATATAAAGAGCTAATTAAGTGCTACTGAGAGTCTAGTAGATCTTAACTACACTAACGTTTTACTATTTTGTTATTTTTTTACAGGTAATTTCCATACAAATTCAAGGCTATTGAAATTCTAATTTCTTTAAACTTTTCACTGAGTTGGAACATTTCACCACTCTGAGACTCTTTACTTGACATTAATTCAATATTTGTTTGCTCTTCTTATTAACAATGATGAAGGCTTCACTTGAGTGTTGACTCAATTGACCATATTTTCCTTCTTTAGTTTCTTGTTTGCCTCGTAACAGGAAATATATAAAAGCATAAAACAGAAATATTCTAAGACTGTACTCTAGCATGAGCATTTGACACTTGATGAATTCAGTGACTTGATAATGTACACTTGAATATACATATTTCAATATTCTTGTTCTTCTTTTACTTTGAATTATGAGAAGAAAATTAATCACATGTCACTTCTTTTGTAATCTACTGTCATTGATTGTGTTCTTGATTAATTTTACTATGATTTTTATTAAGAAGCTCCCACAATTGTGATCGTAGAATGTTTAAATATAAGAAAATGAGCATTATTTAACTTGTAGTTCAGTTCAATATGTGTGTTTTTAATATTATTTGATTTTTTCTGCATACAAGATCACTGCTAAGCATGTTGCAGGGGAAAGAGGAGAAACTGTTGCAAAATTGAGTGATTTGCAGTTTATGGGGTTGGATTCGGCTGACTTAAAATTGAAGCTTCTTCTCTTTTGCTTTTTGACGAACTGCCAAAATGACTGGAAAAGGTGTAAACCAAATAATCCACTTATTAATTTCTTGTCTTATCAAACTTAAGCACTTAATTTAACTATTTGTTTATTGTGTAGTAACTAGAGATGGGTATCAACATGTGGATTTGGATGTTGGAAAATTGTTAAAAGAAAAATACACTTGGAATCAAGACTACTTTGGTGAATGCTGAGTCGTCTGATAATGGTGATGGTATCTAGCAGTTGTTGGTGAGGTATACTTGTTAATGGTATCGAATGTGACCTATTAATTTTAAAAGAGTGTGTATGGCAGTGGTATTTTTCTTAGATGCTCTTTTATTTCGTTATACACTTTGTTAGATTCTATGTTGCTCGGACACTTTAAAAATATCAATGAGTGCATATTAAATTCTTCAAAAGTAATGTATTTTACTATTTTGAAGAATCCGATACGAATGCAACATCGAAAGTGAAGAGTCCGTGCAACTTAGGTTAGAAGACATTTTTTTCTTTTAATATCTCCTTCATTTGACCTTTTTTCATTAATGAAATAGATAAACCTTTCATGAAGCATTACAAACATAATACAGTAGATTAGCCATGGATACCTTTTATCACAGTTCAATTTGTAGCAATTCCAGTAAGATGTAAATATTGGTATGAGGCAGTTCTGATGGCTAATAGCATATGTTTAATCTTTGTTGGACAAGGCTCTTGATACTGTAGTCTACAATAGTGCTTTTGTAGTTAGAATTTCAAATGTTTGATGGTTTGGTGTTGTGGACAGTTCCAATAGTTAATCATGTGATGCTTTTGAGTTTTATTTTTACCGCTTCATTGTCTAGACTTCAAATTGTAAGGTTGTTTGGTGTATTACAATTCTTATTGGTTAAGATATTCAAAATACACCTCCAGTCATCATAGAGAACTTAAAATGATACAACGCCTATATTTTAGGACGGAAGCGTCAAGGAATTGACAGATAGAGTATTGCTTTCTGGTATTGCTACTTTAGTGATAGATGTCTAGTATTGCTTTCTGAATGGTATATGTTTTTTGTTTCATAACTTCACTTAAGACATCATTTAGAGCCACAAATTACATCTGTATTGATGTTTGAGAATTGCAGACGCAATTTACAAAATGCAACAATCGAAAGAAACTTACGGTTTCGACAATGCGAGGAGAGGTTGTCAAATGATAAGTTTCTTTACCTCTGATTTTATTTTAGAAATCACTTTATTGTATCAAATAAAATGTGTTGCATTCTACACTTATTTTTTAAATATATACTTGATTAATGATACGAGCAAAAATTGAAAAGACCTGTGTGCCGTAGTGAGGTTGTTTTGTGAACTTTACTGAAAAAGGATGACAACTATGTAAATGAAGAAGGAAATCTTTTAGCTGTAAGTTCCAAACACTTGTTCTCAACGTTTTTATGCAGTAGGCTTGTGATTGATTGCCCCAATACTATATTATGCGCTAATGCTTTGTTCAATAAGTACAGACTGTTTTAGCAAAATTTAAGTCACGGAAGTGTTTAGAGTATTCTTACAATACTCAACTTTTTCTTCTATGTAGTTATCTACTTATTTGTGAACTTATATAATTCTTATTTTTACTATCTTATAGGAGAAGAAGTTAGTTGCGGAGATGAAAAAAATAGCCAAAACGGGAAATGAGGCAAGTATTTATTCATTAAATTTATTTTTTCCCGAGTACTTCACCTGGAAATGTTGATCATTCAATTGATAATGGCTTCTAGTGGGTGCTTGTTTGCACTAGAAACTGCATATTTTTTGCAGCCCTTTGTTTCTTTTGGTATAAATATGTGGTGTTATTCTGATCGATAGGACATCGACCTGATTTATCAAGCTAGTAATGTAAATTTACTAGAGTTAGTATTAGAGAGATTATAAAGCCACTGGATGAATCTTTTATTCTATTATGGGTGTTGCAAAGTGACCTAACTCTAGCCTAGGATCATTGAGCAAGAAATTCTATGTTTCTCATCTCGTTTGTTTTGTTGGAATTCTTTGGTGAATTCATATTACAGAAGCCTTGTCATATGTGACAGAAATTGATGAAAAATATGTCATGATCACTGTGGTAATCTTTGATGTTAGACCGTTGTCTTATGCCATATATATGCTAGTAGTTTGTGGATGTGTGACAGACCATGGATGCAGTTTTGCTGTTATTGCTTACAGCTAGGGGTGCAAATAGATGGTTTGGGCTAAACTTGGACGGGTTAGGATGGGCTAACCCAACACGTTCAGTTACCCAACTTTTGTTCTTTTCTCTTGGACACATTAATAGACATACTCAACCAATTATGTAGTTAGTGAAAAATCACTTTAGAAACAGAAAGAAAAGAAATGCATGATTGATCACACCTAGATCACCCAGGTTTCACAACTTGAAGCTTGAGTAAGATCAATCAAACTTAAAACAAAGCACTAATTACAACAACATACCTAATGAAATCTCACAAATGGGGTCTAGAAAGGGTGGTGTGTACACAACCTTACCCCTTACCTTGTGAAGATAGAGATAGAGAGACTATTTCTGATAAACCCTCGGCTCAAATAACTTATATCCAAAATAGTATTTCTGAAAGAAATTCTATATTACTCTACTGAAAAGCATTTGAATTTATGTTAAAGACCCTAGAAAGGAATTCATGAACCACTAGAAATAACCCATGAAATTAGTCTAGGTGCGCACAAGGTAGCTCGAATACTGCAGTTATAAAAAATGAACCACTAGTAAATAAGTTCTACTATTTATCACATTAGTTTTGAACAATTTAAGATAACTAGAACAATAATTAGACTAGAGTTAATTTGTATTCCCAGAAAGATATCCATGATGCAATGATTGAGAGTTGAGCCATTCTCAGATTGCATAAATCATCCTTCCAAAGAACTCATGCATAGTCATGAATATAGAGAAAGATTATTTGATAGGAAAGTATCAGAATATGAAAGACATTGATTTTGCCTTTGTGAAATTTTTTAGAAAAAATGAACTATGTTTGGGAAGGTCTCCAATTTAATTAAACCAAGCCAAGTACCCAAGATATTGGCTTGATTGAATATACTTTCCAAATGTGCGAACAGATTAGATCTTGAGCTAGAGAAGTTTAACTAACTAAAGCCAATAATAGTTTAACTAATTTCAAATTCTTAATGTTCATTTTCTCACCAGTAAACAATTTACAAAATTAGTATACGTGTATCCATTGCATTTATGTATCTACATAAAATACTTGTACGAGGGAGGGTGTGAGCCATGTTCTAGCTTTTATTCAATCATCTTCTTTTTCATATCCAAGCTCAAATTTTATTTGAGCCCTCTTTTTTAAAAATTTTAACTCGATAAGACTCGAGTTTGAATCAAGCTAATTAAATTTGAGGCTTAGTTACTCATTGAAGACTCTATTCAGTTGAAGCTTTGGTGGTGATCCTTCTGATTGTCTTTCTCCTTTAATCTCACTGCCTATCTTTAATTTGACTAAAATTGAAGTTCTGATAGATACATGATTAAAATTAGTTCATAACTTTTATTTTTCGACTTCTGTAGGTGGAGAAATCAACCAGCGGGGTGAAGAAAGCATTGATAAAGATGACATTTGAGATTTAATTGAAAGTGGTCGAAACTGTTATATTTGTCGACATTACGAATGTTTATTTTGTTATCCAGTTGAAACATGTGCTAACTGCTGTATATTTTTCTCGTGGATCATATTACGATTGATTTTTTGCGCCTATGGCGGATGGCATTATGACTTGTAGATTTTATCTATTTTGTGCCTATGGCGGATGAATTGTGGCTGGTATATTTTGTATATTTTGCGTCTGTGGTGGATGATATTATGACTAGAATATTTTGAATTGCAATCATTCAGTTTCATTTAGTAATTATCATCTTTCGTGGTATTTATAATTTTGTAATGTCAAATATTTATATTTTCAGCTCAGGCTATTGGAACACATATGAAAACTATTCCAATAGGTAAAACAGAATTGTTGCAATAGTATTTTCTAAAGCACATGCTATCAATTGTCGCAACATATGAGAATTATTATAATAGGTAAAACATAACCGTTTTTATAGCAATTTTGATCACTGTGTAAAACTTGTTGCAATAATAATAATAATTGTCGCAATTGAGCTAATAAATCCGTTGCAACATATAGACAAGAGAACCATTGCGAATCATCAATTGTAACGGTTTAACCGTTTCAATTGATATATAAAACTAGTCGTTATTGAGGGATGAATAACCGTTGCAATAGGTGTACTTTAAGCAATGGTTTTGAGGACTGTTACAAGAACCGTTGCCATTCATCTATAGTCCCGCGAGCTGGTGCGACGGGAATAACCCTGTTGCCATAGTAGTACTACAACGGTTTTAAGGCCTACAATAATGAATTTATTATTGTTGCAGTAGGACCATTTTCCAGTAGTGTCTAATGGTTCGCTCATTCTGGGGTTCGGTGGGTGCCACTCATGACGATCTGGGTCGACAAAAAGCCACCCAATAGAGGCTATGGGGACCTGCTTTGACGTGCTTGCTTGCATAGTCTCAGGAAAAAACAAATATATCTCTATTCTGAAGTCGTATGGAAAAATAGTTTAGTGCATTGAAAACTAAACTCGTAGACCTCCGAGACTTTTGACCCAAATTTTCAGAAAATTTCTTAACAGAATTTGCAATATCTTTTGCCAACTTTTCTTTTACAGCTTGCTTGACTTTAAAATTTAACATATGACAATTTTGCAATTAAAATACCTCATAAAATATCCTTCTTAACATATTAAGTTCTTAGTTTAATCCTAAAACACGGGTTAATTAAAATATTTGAACGGATGGGTGTTACGATACATTAGGCATTGGCCATTGCATTTCATCCATATCTTTGCATTGCATTAGCAGTTGATTTATTTTTGTTATTGAGATATATCGTGATAGTGTTGATAATGAACTTCTGAACTTTTTATGCAGGAAGGATTATTTTAGTATTCTTTATTTGATGTAGTATCTGCTTAAGCTCAAACAGCCTATGATGCCTACTGAGTACAAGTAGACTATACTCACTCCTACTCTACGCTTCCTTTGATGTTGATCCTTATTCGAGTGGCACCAACGGTTAGAGATCATGCTTGCAATTGACCTTCGAAGCGGTGGTGAGCACTTGTCTTCGGGGACTGACCCAACTTCATTTATCTTTCATTTCTAGTTGTTTGTATTAGTTGAGCTTGGCTTACCTACAATGGATGGGCTGGGGTAGGTTCCATAACACCTTTTGTGACTTTGGGGTTGTGACAATAGTATCGATTTTTAAAATTTAAAACCAAACCAAACCAAACCAAACCAAACTGTGAGTTTGATTTTGAAAATGAGCAGGACTTATCTCTTTTTTTACCACATAATGATTTACTTAATATTCAATAATTTGAATATTTTTAATCAACTGGAAAAAAGATTACACAAAAAAGAAATATAGATGATGAATATTCCATGATATATATATATATATATATATATGGTTTTGCTACCTACTACATGAAGTTAGCAGGTTTAAATTGTATTTATTTTTTCTTGAAAATATTCCTACCGGCTAATTAAAAGTTCATAAAAATAGAAACGTATAGTCTTTTACTTGAAATTTTCAATTTTCCTCTATAATTCAAAATCCATCTTTGATTTTCTAAAATACTCCTAACAACAAATTAAGTAAGAATAATAAGAAAAGCTTTTTGGCTTTTCACTCTTTATCTATTGTGTTTTATTTTCTTCATCACCTTCCATGATAAGTAAGAAAATCTAATTGTTTCAAAAAAAAAAAATAACACGCTAAAGACGCAAAATAAGATCAACTTACAAGTGACTTTCTCAAAATGATACACTGGCTTTTTTAGGAATAATAGTGAACTCTCTACCCTATGTAGTGTTGTTGTTACCATTGATATTTTTTTTCTTATAACAAAGTTTATTCATTTGAGAAACCTTTTGTGGATTCAGTCATGTATAGTTCCTGAGAGTGAATCCTCTATCCAATATTCATTTTCCTAATCACCTCATTGAGACACATCAAAATGCTAGTGTTGGTGTGTTCAATATGAAGCTAACACACATAGAGGGGACATTTGCAACACAAAAAAAAAAACATGGAGCCTCTATCCTCATTCTTTCAGGCTCTTCTCCACAAATATTTTTTCAATGCAAGTATCCCCTCTATGTTGGTAGGTCCATATGGAGATCACCAACACTAGCATTTCATTCAGCCTCAATGAGGTGGTTAAAAAGATCACTATTGGGTGAACCTATCCACGACTTAATCCACAAAAGGGTGCCCAAATGAGTAAACTTTATTAAAAGGGAAAAAACAATGTAAACAAATGCACTACATAGAATAGAGAGTTCACTAACCTTCTTAAATAGTCCAGTGCGACGCTTAGAAAAAGACACTTGTAGGTTCCTCTTATTTTATATCTTCACCATGTCAATATTTTGTGACCATTAGGCTTTTTTGCATCAGCTAAGCCAATGATTTGAGAAAGTAAGAAAATATGATATTGATACCAACAACAATTGTTTGTTTATAGTGGTCAAATCATCACATTATTTATGAAAATGAACTCAATTAACAAGTGAGTTAATCTTTTTATTTTAATTCCTTTTTCTAGAAGAATTTGAATCAAATTCATAATATTAAATAATTCCTTTATTTGTATATTTATATCGTCAACACCAATTTGTAAATATCATAATTAGACATTGCATAGTTTTCTTAATTAGAATTTAAATTTTTTTGTTGTGTGATTCTTTTATGGCATATACTTTTTAGTAAGTTCATATGTAAAATTATGGTAAATTAAGAAATAAATATTTTACAAAATTATGGTAAATTAAGAAATTCTCATGCTCGCTGTGAGGTATGTGCTTCCTCAAGAAAGTCTTGGGGAACTGTGCCCAAGTCATAAAAGGGGACCTAGCTGGTCTGCACTCAATATACGCCCTCTACCACTATTTTATTTATCCATTAATTAGTCAAAATGACAGCAGGTTCCATGAGCTAGATCCACGAGCCATGGACAAGGCCTGTGGAAATAAGATTGAGACCCAGCAAAGTGGGTCAGATCCACAAGGTGGATCTATTGATCGTAGAATAGTCCACAAGCCATGAACTCCTTTAGTGAAACCAGTCAGAGGCCAGATAATTGGCCTAAGAACCATGACCAGGTTCCACATACTGTGGAATAGTCCACGTGCCATGGTTGGTGGACATTGAAATCAGGACTGCAACTTAGCAAAGATCTAGGGAACCACGAGACGGTTCCATGGCTCATGGAACCATCCACGGATTGTGGTTCCCAACCATTGAACATGTTTTGAGAATTTTTACCATTTTTCCAGATTTAATCCATGGGGTATTTAAGACTTTTCTCACCTCTTTTAACCCAATACCGAATCATTTTTAGCTTACTTTGGAGGTGTATTAGTCAGACTTAAGGAATTTTCCCCTCATTCCCATTGGTTCAACTTAATAAAAAGAAAAGAACACTCATTTTTTAAGCTACAGACCTAGGGCTTTTCTCCAAGGCTTCAGAACTCCATCCCTTGTTTAGGAATCTTCTTTCACCAGGTATGTGGGTATTCAGTAAGGGTCTTGTTTGCCTTTATGCCAAAAACCTCAGGCTTTTACATTGAGTTTCATGATTTCAGAAACTAGGTTCCTACCCTATTGTGAAGAATTCTATCAAATTCAATTCCTATGCTTAGTATGTGATTTATATCATGTTTTAATGTCTTATACTGGAATTTATATAACATGCATAGACTTTCACCATGATTTGAGAAGTCAAGAATTTATCTTGAAAGTACAATATTTTGATATGAACTATTTTCCTCATAATTTAGTCTAGTCTAATAACACTCAGTTTTAAAGCATGAAATTAGTCATCTTTCAGCCTATAATTTTTCAGATGGGGCATATACATCAGACTCCACGTTTAGCTCACGTGGTTTATGTCGGTTAACAGACTCTCCCACAAAATTAGACTTAGTAGTTGTGAACTAGGCCCTCAGTTCAGTTTTATAGGTTTTCATTATACTTTTCAAAATAGCCCTGCATTTCATATTTTATGCATGATTATATTTGGTCCTATGTACTATAGTTCAGTTTATAGTTTTTAATTAATATATAAATATTTTAGCATGTTCAATTACATTGCATATCTCGCATGCTTAGTACATTCAATGTACTGACTATATACTCTATGTGTTGCATCCTGTCATGATGCAGGTTCAGGTTCTTAGACTCAGCTTCCCAATTAGCTCATTTCAATGCCATCTCAGCGACAACCAGTTGTCAGTTCTCATCCTTCGAGGACTAGTCATGATTATTGTTTAGTTTTGACACCTTCTTTCAGTGTTTTGGAGTTAGCTAGGGGCTTGTCCCAGCAACTCATCAGTAGTAGATGCTTTCAGACATCGAGTCAGACTTTAGCTTATTCAGTTAGATTTACTTTTCAGATTTATATCCTATTTTGAGATTTTCAGTTTAAGTTATAAAAAAATATTTCTTATTTAGTTTAGCTTTCGCTTAGCCATTTTTATTCAGAATGCTTAGTATATGTCATACCATGGGTTAGCTTGAAGTCATTTATGGTTTGAAGCACCGTGTCACGTCCAGAGTGTAGACTCGGGGCATGACACAACTACACAAAGCTAGGCTAAGGCAACAAACTTTAACCATAAGGAGGTTCTACACAACTAAAGCCAAGCCCTAAAAAATATACTACCACCCAGACTAAGGATCTCAACCGTAATTCTAAGATAAAGCTATAAATCGAGCTACAAGGATCATAAAAACCTAAGTCTGATTATCCAAACCACAATACCCACCAACAATTAGCAAAATACCATACTAACACCTTAATCGAGCAAAGTCTAGAATAACGTAAGCTGAAACCTACCTTGAGGCCAATCACACGCTTATGAACCTACTACACCTGAGATTTTCCTTTTAGGGAAGCTTTTGATTGTTGTCACGCTATCAAAATAATAATTTATGCGTTAAAATATGAAAAAAAATTCTCATATTACTACTTTGGAATTTGGGCTGGAATTTGCCTGTTGGGCCCCTGTACGAAATCCAAAAATAAAACTCGCAATTATGTTCCTCGTGGGACAAGGATCACATGATCAAAATTTGAGGATGATCAATGATCACTCAGTTCAAAAAACCAGGAAAAAATAATTTTTCCAACTGTCATCCGGAATCATGAGTCGGTTCCATGACCCGTGAAAGTTTCCATGAGTCGTGGACTGGACCCGTGGAATTAAATCAGAAGCTGGAAGATTTCCTATGAGAACCACGATTGGGTTCAACGGCTTGTGGAAGGATCCATGAGTTGGGAACTCAAGTCATGAAACCAATTTCCAGTAACCCAGTATTAAGTCCCACGGGTTCACGAGTGGGATCCATGACCCATGGAAGTTTCCACGAGTCGTGAACCCAACTCGTGGAACCCATCTTTAGAGACCCAGAGATTTCAGCCCAGAAACCACGAGTGGGATCCACGACCCGTGGAAGCTTTCATGAGTCATGAACCCAACTCGTGGAATCCATTCCAGTAGCTCAATATTCAGGACCAGGAACCACGACAGGGTTCCACGAGATGTAGAACCTATCAGTGGAACTTGAGTCACGAATTTTAGCAGTTTTTCATTAAATTTTCCAGGGGCATTCCAGACTTTTCCACCTCTTTTAATGCCTAAGCTACGACATTTTGACTACCCTACGCCTAGTTTATTAGTCAAAAACTACCTAAAACATCTATTCTCCTAAAATTATCAGACTTAGACAGAAAAGAAACAAAAGAGGCGACATTTTCTCTCAAGAACAAGAAGAGGTCTTCTTCAAGTTCAGCCCCAAAATCCAAGGGATTTCTCCGTAGTTTCTTCACCAGGTATGTGGGATTTCACTACTAGGTTTCTTTCACCCATTACGTCCCTAGAATTTAGTCAGTTTCTTTAGTTTCTCCATGCTATATTCAGACATAGGGTTCTTAAATCTTAAGGATTCATTGTAATTTAGCTTCTATAGTTTTCATGGTATTAATTACATGTTTCTTGGAGAATTAGTATAGTTTCATGTATAGAACTCAGAAACCCTAGCTTGTGTCAATTTCAGTATTTCATAAATTACGCTTGCTAGGCAGCTTAGATAGACAATCATGCTTCAAAATTCGAATGCCATATCTTTTAGTATTTGTATGTTGCATTCTCAGACGATTATCAGTATTTGAGCTATCCAGCATCTCAACTTGCATTTTTATTGCTTATATTCAGTTGGGAGTAGACTTAGTACTGAGTGGATGATGGGGTGAAGGCTTAGCTGTCAGATTAGGCTGAGACCTTTAGTAGCAGTCCCCAAGTCCCAGAACTACGGCGCCACCGTAGGTCAGAAAGGGGTCAGCTATCAGATTAGGTTGGTCACCATTGTCCCTTGTGGACATCAGTTTAGTGGATCCATGTCAGACTTGTTTGTACCCTTGGTAAGGTATGAACACCCTTCCATCCAGGGTTATAGGTTTGCCCCATAGTTAGCTCTAATTGAGATATGTCGGTTAATAGTCTCCCACAACCAGATTCATATTGAATTAACCATGTACTCAGTATCTCTTTCAGTATTCAGTTCAGCATATTATATGCATGTTAGTACTTGGTCATTGTATCCATTTTAGATTTCAGTTTATGCTTCAGTATATATATATATATATTTCCATGTTCAGTTATTATGTTGTTCAGCTTAGCCCATATCCCGCATGTTCACTATATTCAAAGTACCAATGCATACTTTTTTGCTACATCATCTTATGATGTACGTTCAGGCACTCAACATCCAGACCGCGCTTAGTTCGACTTCCAGTCTATACTCAACAACTTCATTAATAAGTGCTTATAGTTCGAGGATGATAGACATGCTTACTTTTCAGTCTTTATGTTTCAGTTTCAGATTATTAGAGTTAGCTAGGGGCATGTCCAAGCAACTCGTATCAGTTAGAGGCTTTTGGACATAGACTAGATTCAGCTTGAGTTGTTAGTGTTGTTTTCAGTCATCACTATACTCTTTATATATTTTATATTCAGACATATTTTGGGCTTTTCCCACTTCAAATATTAAATTGTTTTTCAGCTTCCGCACAGTATATGCTTTTAACTTGAAATGGTATAGATATGCCACGCCATGGGTTATCTTGGGGTCACTTGTGACACTGACAACTGTGTTGCGTCTAGGGGGTAGCCTCGAGGCGTGACAAACTTGGTATCAGAGCTTCAGATTTAAGTGTCCTCGGGTGTCTGAAAGCCATGTCAAGTAGAGCCTTCTTCATGGGTGTGAAGTGCACCACACTTATGGGAGAGGAGCTATAAGACTTCATTAGGAAAAAACTTCCCTTCATTCTTTTCCAACTCATGCTATAGAGTGTATACTCTGTTTAATCTCTTTCTAACTCCTGCTCTTTGCCTTTCAGAAAATGCCACCCAGAAGAGCTAATGCCAGCAATCAACCAGCAGCTCCAACAGACCTATTGAATGAGCAAGTCATGCATACCGAATTCAGGGCTACTTTCCAAGTGCCTGCTCAATCGATGACTGCCCAAGTCAATCAGCAGGCTGCGACACCAGCTCCACCTCAGACTAACACTACTGCAGCAAGGATCCAGGATTTCACTTGGATGAATCTCTGTAATTTCATGGGTCTATGTCAGAAGAGAAACCACAGGAGTTTCTCGATGATATCCAGAAGGTAACATGTATTATGGGTGTCACTCTATTTGAGAGTGCAGATATAGCCGCCTATTAGTTAAAGGGAGTGGCTTACACTTGGTACCAGCAGTGGAAGTAGTCTCGGGGTACCAATGCAGGTCCAGCGAGTTAGAATCTTTTCAAGACTGCTTTTCTGGACCAATTTTTCCTACTTGAGCTTAGGGAAGCCAAAGTCCAGGAATTTATTAACTTGAAGCAGAATGACATGAGTGTGAAGGATTATGCTCTCAAGTTCACACAATTATCCAAGTATGCTCCAGCGATAGTAGTTGACTCCAGAGCTCGTATGAGCAAGTTCGTATCTGGTGTGTCCGATAATGTGGTCAAGGAATGCAAGACGACCATGCTTATTAAGGAAATGGACATCTCCAGGTTGGTTACTTATGCTCAATAAATTGAGGAGGAGAATATCAAGGAAAATCGAAGCTATAGTAAGAGGGCTAGGAGAGGTGACTTTAGCTACTCTCAGCAGAGGTTAGAGAGTGGTAACCGCTCTCAGTACTGTCAAAAAACTTCAGCTCCAGTTCTATCTTCTGCCAGTGCCCCAGTACTTAAATTTAAGAAGGATCCACGGGATAGAGCGTCTGGCTCTAAGTCCCAAGGTACAGTTACTAGCGGGCACACCCATCCAGTATGTAAGAAGTATGGTAGGAACCACCAGGGTGAGTGCATGGCAGGTAGTGGGAATTTCTTTAGGTGTGGTAAGCAAAGCCACATGATGAGAGATTGTCCAATAGCTTCTCAAAAGGGAAAGGATGTTAGCCCACAGAATCAGGCCAGCTCTGTAGTAGCTCCAGCAGGTTGCCCCACTTAATAGGGTGCTTCGTCTGGTACAGGTGGTGGTCAGTCAGAACAGGTTGTATGCTCTTTAGGCTCAATAGGACAAGGAGGATTCTCCCGATGTGGTCACAGGTACGTTGCAAGTCTTCCATTTGAATATTTATGCATTGCTAGATCCAAGGGCTACACTTTCTTTTGTAACTCCATATATAGCAGTAATTTTTAGGGTCAGTCCAGAAATTCTCCCAGAACCCTTCTCAATCTGTACTCCAGTTGGTGACCCAGTTATAGCTAGACGGGTATACAGAAATTACCCTGTCACAGTCTCCCAGAAAGTCACCTCAGCAGATCTTGTAGAGTTAGAAATGATTGATTTTGATATCATTCTAGGCATATATTGGTTATATTCCTATTATGCCTCAGTATTGTAGAACTAAGATCGTTCAGTTTCAGTTTCCAAATGAGTTAGCACTAGAATGGAAAGGTAGTATCTCAGTTCCTGTAGGTCGATTCATATCTTACCTTAAGGCCAGAAAAATAATTTCCAAAGGGTATATCTATCATCTTGTTCAGATTAAGGATTCAACTCTGAAATCCCAACTCTTGAGTCAGTCCCAGTAGAGAATGAGTTTCTAGAAGTGTTCCCAGAAGATCTCCTCGGAGTTCCTCTTGAACGGGAAATCGATTTTGGAATAGATCTCCTTCTAGATACCCAGCCTACTTTGATTGCTCCTTACAGAATGGCTCCAGCTGAGCTTAAGTTATTGAAAGAACAGTTGAAAGACCTTCTAGATAAGGGCTTCATCAGACCTAACATCTCTCCATGGGGTGCTCTAGTGCTCTTCGTGCATAAGAAATATAGTTCTCTCAGGATGTGTATTGACTACCGTTAGTTGAACAAAGTCACAATCAAGAATAAATATCCCATCCCCAAGATTGATGACTTGTTCGACCAGCTTCAGGGTGCTAGTTGTTTTTCTAAGATAGACCTCAGATCTGGCTATCATCAACTCATAGTCAGATATAGTGACATCCCGAAGACAGCCTTCAAGACTCGGTATGGTCACTATAAATTTGTTGTTATGTCTTTTGGACTAACCAATGCTCCTTCAGCTTTTATGGACTTAATGAACATGGTGTTCAAATAGTATTTGGACTTATTCGTCATCGTCTTTATTGATGATATCCTCGTTTATTATCGGAATGAGGATGAGCATGCGACTCATCTGAGAATTGTTCTGCAAACTCTCAAAGATTGTCAGCTATTCACTAAGTTCAGCAAATGTGAATTCTGTTTATAGTATGTCGCTTTCCTTGGTCATATGGTATCCAGCAAAGAGATCCAAGTGGAATCTTAGAAAATTGAGGTAGTAAAGCACTGTCCAAAACCCATCTGTTCGACTGATATCAGAAGTTTCTTGGGTTTGGCCAATTACTACCGGAGGTTTGTTGAAGGATTTTTATCCATAGCTACCCTATTGACAAAGTTGACTCAGAAAAAGGTCAAGTTTCAGCGGTCAGATGAGTGTGAGAAAAGCTTCATAGAATTGAAGACCAGGTTGACTACAACTCCCGTTTTGACTCTACTAGAGGGTCCATATGGCTATGTGGCTTATTACGATGCATATAGCATCATCCTAGGTTGCGTCTTGATGCAGTAGGGTAAGGTCATAGCTTATGCTTCCAGACAGCTTAAGGTCCATGAGAAGAACTACCCGACTCATGACCTCGATCTTGTAGCTATTGTATTTTCCCTAAAGATTTGGAGACACTACTTGTATGGTGTTTATGTTGATGTATTCATAGATCATAAGAGACTCCAGTATGTGTTCATCTTGAAAAAGTTGAATCTTCGTCAGAGGAGATGACTTGAGTTCCTCAAAGACTATGATATGAATGTGATTTACCATCCGGGTAAGGCCAATGTAGTGGCTGATGCCCTCAGTAGACTATCCATGGGTAGTGTGTCACATGTTGAGGAAGAGAGAAAACAATTATCCAGGGATGTTCATAGGCTTGCTCGCTTAGGAGTTTGCCTCATGGACACGACAGATGGTGGTGTGATAGTCCAGAATGGGTCAGAATCTTCATTGGTAGTGGAGGTTAAAGAGAAATAAGATAGTGATCCCATATTACTTCAGTTGAAAGGTGCAGTTCATCATCAGAGAGTAGAGGTTTTCTCCCAAGGGGGAGATGGCATTCTTCGCTACCAGGGCCATTTATGTGTTCCTAATGTGGGTGAGTTGAGGCAACAGATCCTTACATAAACCCATAATTCTAGATATTTCATTCATCTGGGTGCCACTAAGATGTACCGTGATCTACGAAACGTCTATTGGTGGAACGGCATGAAGAGAGACATCGCAGATTTTGTGGCTAAGTATCCCAATTGTCAGCAGGTTAAAGTAGAACATCCTAACTAGAAGGTGTGACTTAGGAGATTAGCATTCCTACTTGGAAGTAGAAAGTGGTCAACATAGATTTCATTACGGGTTTACCTCATACTCGCAGACAGCATGACTCCATTTGGGTGATAGTGGACAGAGTCACTAAGTCAGCTTACTTTTTGGCTGTCAAGACTACAGATTCAGCAAAGGACTATGACAGACTCTACATCAGCAAAATAGTCAAGTTACATGGGGTCCCCTTGTCTATCATCTCAGATAGAGGTCCTCAGTTTACCTCTCATTTCTGGAAATCATTTCAAAAAGGTCTTGGTACTCAGGTGAATCTCAGTATAATATTTCATCCGCAGATGGATGGTTAGGCAGAGCGTACCATTCAGACCTTAGAGGACATGTTGAGAGCTTGCGTGATCAATTTCAAGGGTAGTTGGGATGATCACCTACCCCTTATAGAGTTCACCTATAATAACAGTTTCCACTCCATTATTCAGATGGCCCCATATGAGGCATTCTATGAGCGTAGAAGCATGTCTCCGCTTAGTCAGTTTGAAGTAGGTGAAGTAGCCTTGATTGGGCTAGATTTGGATCATGAGGCTATCTAGAAAGTTTAGCTCATCAGAGAAAGACTAAAGACAACTCAGAGTCGTCAGAAGTCCTATGCAGATGTGAGAAGAAGGGACTTAGAGTTTGAAATTGATGATTGGGTTTTCCTAAAGGTGTCACCCATAAAAGGGGTGATGAGATTTGGAAAGAAGGGGAAGCTCAATCCCAGGAATGTAGGCCCTTACAGAATCCTCAAAAGGGTTGGTAATATGGCTTATGAGTTAGAGTTGCCAGCAGAATTAGAAGCGGTTCATCCAATCTTTCACATTTTCTTGTTGAAGAAATGTATGGGTGATCGAGCATGGATAGTACCTTTAGAGAGTGTGGCTGTGAAGGATAGCCTCACCTATGAGGAGGTCCCAGTTGAGATTCTTGACCGTTAGGTTCGTAGGTTAAGGAATAAGGAAGTCACTTCTGTGAAGGTCTTGTGGAGGAATCAATCCGTAGAGGGAGCTACTTGGAAAGCAGAAGCAGCCAGGATGTCCAAGTATCCTCACCTCTTTCCTTCCGATGAGGTAATAGTTCCTCTTCTGTTTCTCAGTTTACTCTTGTGTAATTCAGTCTCAATAACTTCTTCCATTAGTTATCCTTGCATTTTAGCATATTTGCATGTTCATAGAACTCAGTTTAGTTAGATATCAGTTTCTAGTACTCAGTTGGTAGGGATAGAAGCTCATTCCCTCCAAACTCAACTTGTTTAGTCTTCATTCGAGGACGAATGATCCCAAGAGGGAGATATTGCAACACCCTCTCCCTAGCATAGACTCAGTTCAGAAAACCAAAAAAAAATAATCCAACTATCATCTGGAATCACGAGTCGGTTCCACGACCCGTGAAAGTTTCAACGAGTCATGGACTGGACCCGTGGAATTAAATTAGAAGCTTAAAGATTTCCTCTGAGAACCACAATTGGGTTTTATGGCCCGTGGGAGGATCCACGAGTCGTGAACCCAAGTCATGGAACTAATTTCAAGTAGCCCAATATTAAGTCCCTAGGGTTCACGAGTGGGACCCATGACCCATGGAAGTTTCCATGAGTTATGAACCCAACTCGTGGAACCCATCTTCAGAGACCCAGAGATTTCAGCCCAGAAACCACGAGTGAGATCCATGACCCGGGGAAGCTTCCATGAGTCGTGAACCCAACTCGTGGAATCCATTCCAGTAGCTCAATTTTCAGGACCAGGAACCACGACAGGGTTCCACGAGCTATGGAAGTTTCCACGAGCCGTAGAACCCATTCATGGAACCTGAGTCGCGAATTTCAGCAGTTTTTCTTTAAATTTTCCAGGGGCATTCCAGACTTTTCCCACCTCTTTTAATGCCTAAATATGATGTTTTGACTAACCTAAGCCTAGTTTATTAGTCAAAACCTACCTAAAATATCTATTCTCCTAAAATAATCATACTTAGAAAGAAAAGAAACAAAAGAGGCGACAGTTTTCTCTCAAGACTAAGAAGAGGTATTTTTCACTTTCAGCCCCAAAATCCAAGGATTTCTCCATAGTTTCTTCACCAGGTATGTGGGATTTCACTAGTGGGTTCCTTCCACCCATTAGGTCCCTAGAATTCAGTGAGTTTCTTCAGTTTCTCCATGCTATATTTAGACCTAGGGTTCCTAAATCTTAAGAATTCATTGTAATTTAGCTGCTATAGTTTTCATGGTATTAATTACATGTTTCTTGGAGAATTAGTATAGTTTCATGTATAGAACTCAGAAACCCTAGCTTGTGTCAATTTCAGTATTTCATAAATTATGCTTGCTAGGCAGCTTAGATAGACAATCATGCTTAAGAATTTGAATGTCATATCTTTCAGTATTTGTATGTTGCATTCTCAGACGGTTATCAGTATTTGAGCTATCGAGCATCTCAACTTGCATTTTTATTGCTTATATTCAGTTGAGAGTAGACTTAGTACCGAGTGGACGAGAGGGTTAAGGCTTAGCTGTCAGATTAGGCTGAGACCTTTAGTAGCAGTCACCAAGTCCCAGAACTACAACACCACCATAGGTTAGAAAGGGGTCAACTGTCAGATTAGGTTGGTCACCTTTGTACCTTATGGACATCGGTTTAGTGGATCCACGTCAGACTTGTTTGTACCCTTGGCAAGGTATGAACACCCTTCCATCCAGGGTTACAGTTTGGCCCCATAGTTAGCTCAAGCTCTCCCACAGTCAGATTCATATTGCATTGACCATGTACTCAGTATCTCTTTCAGTATTCAGTTCAGCATATTATATGCATGTTAGTACTTGGTCATTATATCCATATTAGCTTTCAGTTGATGCTTTAGTATATATATATTTTCATGTTCAGTTATTATGTTATTCAGCTTAGACCATATCCCGCATGCTCAGTACATTCAAATTACTGTGCATACTTTTGTGCTACAACATTTTATGATGTAGGTTCAGGTGCTCAGCATCCACACCATGGTTAGTTGAACTTTCAGTCCATACTCAACAACTTCATTGGTGAGTCCTCATAGTTCGAGGATGATAGACATAATTTACTTTTCAGTCTTTACTTTTCAGTTTCAGATTATTCGAGTTAAGTGGGGGCATGTCCCAGCAACTCGTATCAGCTAGAGGCTTTCAGACATAGACTAGATTTAGCTTGAGTTGTTAGTGTTGTTTTCAGTCATCACTATACTTCTTATATATTTTATATTCAGACATGTTTTGGGCTTTTTCCACTTCAGATATTAAACTGTTTTTCAACTTCCGCACAATATATGCTTTTAACTTGAAATGGTATAGATATTCCATGCCATGTGTTAACTTGGGGTCACTTGTGACACTAAGCACCGTGTTACATCTAGGGGATAGCCTCGGGGCGTGACAATCAACCTCCAGTTTCAAGCTCAAATCAGCCCTAAAAATAAATAGGAAACCAAAGATTAAAATGAGAATTTAATGAAAAGAGGGCCTGAAAACATACAAAGTAACAATGAAAACTTGACCACGGGCAAGAAATAATTTGCCCCAAGCTTTAACAAGTGATTCCTTTGAGAATTCTTGAGCTCAAGCTCTCAAAAATGGAGGATTTTCGTGTATAATGATTTGAAAAATGAAGAAAATTAATATATACTGCTAGGCCACTGGCCTTCGCATATGGGGGGAGGCCACCACGTATTCAACCTCATGTAGGAAGCCATCCCCTCGCAAATGCAGAGAGGAAAAGAAGTCGGGGCCCAGAGCCCCTTCTTCGCAGACCCAGTGGAGCCACCGCGTACATGAGCCTGCAAATGCAACCAACCTCTCACGCACTCGGCGGGTAAAATATGGCTGGAAAAAAAAATAGCAATATTTGCCAAGTTCAAAATACTCGGATGGACCCTCAAGATTCATTTAGACTCCCGTGCATGCAAACTATATATGCTATGCCTATAAAAAATGGCATTCCGAACTCAACAAAATCGATAAAATGCCCAACAAAATTTCTTTCAATGAAAAGTGTCCCACACCCAAAATACCCGTTTTAGCCAAAAGCCATCCAATAAAGGCTATGGGGACCCGCTTTGACGTGCTTGCTTGCATAGTCTCAGGAAAAAATGAATATATCTCTATTCTGAAGTCGTATGGAAAAACAGTTTAATGCATTAAAAACTAAACTCGTAAACCTCTGAGACTTTTGACCCAAATTTTTAGAGAATTTCTAAACAGAACTTGCAATAACTTTTGCCAACTTTTCTTTTACAACTTGCTTGACTTTGAAATTTAACATACGACAATTGTGCAATTAAAATACCTCATAAAATATATTTCATAACATATTAAGCTCTTAGTTTAATCCTAAAAGCACGGGTTAAATCAAACATTTGAACGGGTGAGTGGTACGATACAGTAGGCATTGGCCATTGCATTTCATCCATATCATTGCATTGCATTAGTATTTGATTTTTTTTGATTGAGTTATATCGTGATAGTGTTGATAATGAACTTCTGAACTTTTTATGTATGCAGGATTATTTTAATATTGTTTATTTGGTGTAGTATCTTCTTAAACTCAGTCAGCCAATGATGCCTACTGAGTATAAGTAGACTATACTCACTCCTACTTTATGCCTCCTTTGATGTTGATCCTGGTTCAAGTGGTACCCACGGTTAGAGATCATGCTTGCAATTGACCTTCGAAGCGGCGGTGACTACTTGTCTTCGGGGACTGACCCAACTTCATAGACAACTTTATATATTAGTTTTGAATCTTAGTTCTAGAGGTCACTCTTGTATTTGGGACAACTGAGTCTTGGAATTTCTGACATACAATTTTCTCTTCATTCTGAGTATATTGGAGTTGTTTTAGTAAATTGTATGAGTGTTATGCTAGTTTGCCTTTACTATGAGTTGTTTGTATTAGTTGAGCTTGGCTTACGTACCATGGATAGGCCGGGGTAGGTTCCATCACACCTTTTGTGACTTTGGGGTTGTGACAATAGTATCATTTTTTAAAATTTAAAACCAAACTAAACCAAACTGTGAGTTTAATTTTGAATGTGAGCAGGGTTTATCTCTTTTTTAACCACATAATGATTTACTTAATATTCCATAATTTGAACATTTTTAATCAACTGAAAAAAAGATTACACAAAAAAGAAATATAGTTGATGAATATTTCATGATATATATATATAGGGTTCTAATACCTACTACATGAAGTTAGCAGGTTTACATTGTATTTATTTTTTCTTTAAAATATTTCTACCGGCTAATTAAAAGTTCACAAAAATAGGAACATATAGTCTTTTACTTGAAATTTTCAATTTTCCTCTATAATTCAAATTCCATCGTTGATTTTCTAAAATACTCCTAACAAAAAATTAAGTAAGAATAATAAGAAAAGCTTTTTGGCTTTTCACTCTTTATCAATTGTGTTTTATTCTCTTTGTCATCCATCCATGATAAGTAAGAAAACCTAATTGTTGCAAAATTGACACGCTAAAGACGCAAAATGAGATCAACTTACAAGTGACTTTCTCAGAATGATACACTGGTTTTTTTTAGGAATAATAGTGAACTCTCTACCCTATGTAGTGTTGTTGTTGCCATTGTAATTTTTTTTCTTATAACAAAGTTTATTTATTTGAGAAGCCTTTTGTGGATTCAGTCATGTATAGTTCCTGAGAGTGAATCCTCTATTCAATATTCATTTTCCTAATCACCTCATTAAGACACATCAAAATGCTAGTGTTGGTGTGTTGAGTATGAAGCTAACACACATAGAGGGGACACTTGCAACACAAAAAAATCATGGAGCCTCTATCCTCATTCTTTGAGGCACTTCTCCACAAATATTTTTCCAATGCAAGTATCCTCTCTATGTTAGTAGGTCCATATGGAGATCACCAACACTAGCATTTCGTTGAGCCTCAATGAGGTGGTTAAAAAGATCAGTATTAGGTAGACGATTCCTTCTGAGGAATCTATCCACGACTTAATCCACAAAAGGGTGTCCAAATGAGAAAACTTTATTGCAAGGGAAAAAAACAACTGCAACAAATGCACTACATAGAATAGATAGTTTACTAACCTTCTTAAATAGTCCAGTGCAACACTTAGAAAAAGACACTTGTAAGTTGCTCTTATAGGGTTCTGCTACCTACTACATGAAGTTAGCAGGTTTACATTGTATTTATTTTTTCTTTAAAATATTCCTACCGGCTAATTAAAAGTTCATAAAAATAGGAACATATAGTCTTTTACTTGAAATTTTCCATTTTTCTCTATAATTCAAAATCCATCTTTGATTTTCTAAAATACTCCTAACAACAAATTAAGTAAGAATAATAAGATTAGCTTTTTGGATTTTAACTCTTTATCTATTGTGTTTTATTCTCTTCATCATCCATCCATGATAAGTAAGAAAATCTAATTGTTTCAAAAAAAAAGTTGACACGCTAAAGACGCAAAATGAGATCAACTTACAAGTGACTTTCTCAAAACGATACACTGGCTTTTTTAGGAATAATAGTGAACTCTCTACCCTATGTAGTGTTGTTGTTACCATTGTATTTATTTTTTCTTGTAACAAAGTTTATTCATTCGAGAAGCCTTTTGTAGATTCAGTCATGTATAGTTCCTTAGAGTGAATCCTCTATCCAATATTCATTTTCCTAATCACCTCATTAAAGCACATCAAAACTCTAGTGTTGGTGTGTTGAATATGAAGCTAACACACATAGAGGGGACACTTGCAACACAACAATATTATGGAGCCTCTATCCTCATTCTTTGAGGCTCTTCTCCACAAATATTTTTCCAATGCAAGTATCCCCTCTATGTTGGTAGGTCCATATGGAGATCACCAACACTAGCATTTCGTTGAGCCTCAATGAGGTGGTTAAAAAGATCAGTATTAGGTAGAAGATTCCTTCTGAGGAACCTATCCACGTTTTAATCCACAAAAGGGTGTCCAAATGAGAAAACTTTATTGCAAAGGAAAAAAACAACGGCAACAAATGCACTACATAGAATAGATAGTTTACTAACCTTCTTAAATAGTCCAGTGCGACGCTTAGAAAAAGACATTTGTAAGTTGCTCTTATTTTATATCTTCACCATGTCAATATTTTGTGACCATTAGGCTTTTTTGCACTAGCTAAGCCAATGGTTTGAGAAAGTAAGAAAATATGATATTGATACCAACAACAATTGTTTATTTATAGTGGTCAAATCATCACATTATTTATGAAAATGAACTCAATTAACAAGGGAGTTAATCTTTTTATTTTAATTCCTTTTCTAGAAGAATTTTAATTAAATTCATAATATTAATTAAATTCCCTTATTTGTTTATTTGTATCGTCAATACCAATTTGTAAATATCATAATTAGACATTGCATAGTTTTCTTAATTAGAATTTAATTTTTTTTATTGTATGATTCTTTTATGGCATATACTTTAGTAAGTTCATATGTAAAATTATGGTAAATTAAGAAATAAATATCTTACCTATAGTATTTGGATATTCTAAATTATCTCAATTTCAAATATGATGGTTGACGTAACACAAAATTCACAAGATTCATGATGACACCTACACATTTTTACCGATAGATAATCCTAACCACCACCCAATTGATTTGAATGTAATGATATAAAATGGAGTAGTACATTGACAAGTTTAAAACTATAAGACATTTTTAATATAAAACAAGCGTGATAAGATTAAAAAAATACTATATAAGACTAGGTCTCATTCGTATAAGAGTGACTTAGGAGAACAATACAAGTATTTATTAACTGATAGATTGCTAGTGACCTCTATGGTAGAAACCCCTACATAAGAACTGGGAACCATTATAGCTGCCCTGATGGCGTGGCCTCTGATCGCTGCCTCGTGGGCCTCATGATGAATGCCCTCAATGGTGTGGGCGTGACCAACAATAACCAAGAAGGACTGTACTAAAGAAACCTTACTCTTAGTAGCAAGGCAAAGCATAAATCTCAACCCTCTAATAAAACAACACACTCTCTCATGCTTGGTAGGTACAATCATAGTAGCATGTCTGGATAACTCATGGAACCTTGGCTCATACTCGGCTACTCACATATAGCCTTGATCTAACTTCAAGAACTCATCCCTTAGTCTCTCATGCTCGTTGTGGGGCATATGCTTCCTCAAGAAAGTCTCAGGGAACTGTGCCCAAGTCATAAAAGGGGACCTAGCTGGTCTGCACTCACTATACACCCTCTGCCATAATTTCATTAATCCATTAAGTAGTCAAAATGACAGCAGGTTCCACGAGCTAGATCCACGAGCCATGGACAGTACCCGTGGAAATAAGATTGAGACCCAGCAAAGTGGGTCAGATGCACAAGGTGGATCCATGGACCGTGGAAGAGTCCACAAGCCATGGACTCCTTTAGTGAAACAAGTCAGAGGCTAGATAATTGGCCTAAGAACCACGACCAGGTTCCATAGACTGTGGAATAGTCCACTGTCATGACCCAGACCATCGTGAGAGGCACCCAGCCAACCCCCGGGTGAGCGAACCAGTAGAGTTCAACCCTTAGCCTAGACTGACAGCCTAAAACCAGCAAACAGGAAATAAACTAGCAATTCAAATAAGCAAAAGTAATTTCATTGAAATAAAACTGCGGAAATCTCCCCTAGAATCTTAAAGTCATCGTACCAAAATGCTACAAAATCTACAGTGCTGGGATGCAACCCCAAAAATAATTATGAAATAGTCTAAGCCCGAAATAATTGGGCTACAACTCAAATGGATGGAAATCAAGGCAGCTTGGTCGAACAGCTCACCCTTGATATCACGAACAGTCAGTCCTACAAGTGAGGTCGTGCGTCAACCGCCAAAAGATTTTCTATACTCACAAAAGACAAGCAAGTGCAGTATCAGTACACAACCACCGTGTACTGGTAGGATCATCAGCCAGTTCCAAATATACAATGAATGAGTAGTACGAAAATCAAGTATAAGTACAAGAAACACATAATCTAGTTACCAATCAATTCTAGACCGCAAATCTTATCCTAACTTGTCTCTACATACCAACTACTTTTATACGAAAGTCAACGGGAACAACAACTTCTTATCTATATAGCCTGGACCCACCCTGGGATCCCCTCTAACCAACACCTAAGTGTTAACAAACAAAATCCGGTCTACACCAAGACCAACTCTAAAATCGAATACAACAATAACCCGACCTCTCAAGGACCATAAGCAAATATCACATTCCAATAATACAGCCCGGTCCACTCATGGAACCATTAATAAAGATGCAATCAATACAATAAAGTAAACCCGTACCAGGCGTGGTGCCCGAGCCAACCGTTAGTGTTATCTCGTACCAGACGTGGTACCCGAGCCAACCGTTAGTATATCTTGTACCAGGCATGGTACCCGAGCCAACCGTTAATATATTCCGTACCAGGCGTGGTACCCGAGCCAACCGATTGTCAAACAATCCACAGTCACATCAATGAACAATTAATTTGCAAAACCAACAAGCAAAATGCACAGTTCAACCAGACTGATAAAACATGACTATTAGACATTCATAAACATTCCCTAAGCCATGCATCTCATACAAATACTTACATATAAGTAATCAAACACACAAAACATACAGAAATCAAACCATCACCTAACTCGAAATGATCCAAGTTCTACTCAATCGGAGCTTTTCCATTTCCCAAAATTCTTGTCGGTTCTTGGTCTAAAACAATACACAATAACCAAGAATTAATCCTTATGGCCTACAATTTACCCGGATTACGCAAAATCCTAAACCCCAAGCCACCCATGATCATTCCACCCTCTTTCCAGGATTTTCCACCGTTAATTCACCTAGTTCTACTATTTTTATGGATAAAATTAGGAAACTAAGGTCACATGATCAATAAACAGTAAATTTAACAATACCCAAAAACTTCCACCCCTAGAATCCCCCTTTATCCCGGAATTCTATCATCCCTAAGTCATTCCAAACCTCTCCCAAAGTCCACCCCTAGCAATTCTATCGCATAGGAAAAGTAATACGGAGTTCGGGGAGTAAAAGTCTTACCTTAGGGAAGAAAAATGATGAAGAGTGGGGAAGGAACGCCTGAAATCGCCCTAGTTCTTTTCCCAAATGACTTGCAGAAAACTGAACTGTTTTGGGGAAGTTTCTGCATTAAATCCTGTCGCGCTCCTCTATAGCGGTCGACTTCCGTTATAGCAGTACCGCCGTGGCAGAGTCAACTGCTATGGCGGAGGTTGACTGCCTTGACTTCCACTATAGCAGGATTTTCTTTCACTATAGCGGAGATCGCTATGACAGAGCCGTGACGCTCGTCACGGATAGAATATCAAGAATTCTCCAAAATTGGTCCATTTTACAACACACTTGCTTCCCCCAATGATCCAAAACAACCCATTCACGTCAACCTCAATTCCGGGAGTTCTACTTACCCAAATTCGATTTTGAAAAGTCCCCCGGACTCATTTATATCTTGTCTACATGAAAAGCTAGCTCGAATCAAGACATCTCACACAATCCTTACCCGGATTTCCCTAGACTATACCTCGCTCCAAATCCGGCCGAGGCGAGCCTAGCCCAGAATTTCAAATTCCTAAACCCAGAGTTTTCTAACTCTAAAACTTGGCATGAATGGATTACCCGTAACGACGGACCCGGTCGTTACAACAGATACTAATTTACCCATCGTTCGTCCCCGAATGATCAAACCCAAAATTATAAATATAAATGGAGGAAAGTGTAGTACCTGAATCCTCAAACAAGTGAGAGTATTTGTCTCGCATGTCCTTCTCGGTTTCCCAAGTGGCTTCCTCAAGTGGACGATGCTTCCATTGAACCCTTACCATATTAATCACCTTTGTCCTCAATTTTCAGACATTCCGAGCAAGAATCAAGACTGGTTCCTCTTCATAATGAAGATCCTTATCGAAAGGCACCTCATCCCACTTGATGATGTAGTCCCCATCCCCATGGTATCGCTTAAGCATGGATACATGGCGTTGACACCCAATTTTTACCCTCCACATTACGAATTAACCTGGAGCCTTTTTTTTTATTTTTAAACAATTTTCGAAAATAATTGTTTGTGAAAAAGGATAAAATATTTTCCAAATCGGCCTTATAATAGTTTTTAGTAAGAATTTATATTTTTTATACTTAATTATGTGAAATTTATATGAGTTTACTTAACGAGCTATTTTAGAGTTTAATTTCGTAAGAAAATTCTTTTAAAAGATTAAATGCTTGATTGGATTAAAATTGGAAATTATTTGAATAATTAATTTCGTAATTTTTGAAAAAGGTAATTTTAAACATGATAATTATTTCAATTTGCTTAAATCTAAAGAGGCTCGGGTGATTAATTTTAATTAATTAATCTTTATTCCTATTCTACCCTAAACTCTTTAAAATAATTAAATCCTAGCCGAATTTTGCTTAAATTCCTCCTAATTGGGTTATCTCCTAAACCTAAAGTGACCATATTTGCACATTCTAAATACACCTTATAACCACCCTCTCACCTCTTGTTTCAGCCGAATTAGGCCGACCCATTCACCCAACCCGCCGGCCCACTTCTCCAAATCCCCTTGACCCGTTAAGCCCAACCCAATTACTCCCTATTTCCCCTTTTCTTTTCCTCACTTTAGCAAACACACAAAATCAAACAAATCCTTACCCCTCTCTCTTCGTTTGTTCCTTTGCAGATGACAAACAAACGATAACAAACCCAGTACCCCTCTCCGTCCATACCAGCTCAAACGACGATCTCAACAGCTCCAAACGACGCTCAAAACCCAGGAAAACGTTACCCCTCCGTCCAATCTCCCCTCACATTCGTTTGTTGTACGAATTGTTGAGCTGTCAAGGTTCTAGAAGAACTCAGAACATCACAAGTGGCGTCTCAACGTTTCATCCCTAAATTCGCGGGGGATATGCCTCAAAATCATTGGCATATGATGGAAATCGTACCTCTAGGATACCTTTGTGTCACCATCAGGTGTTTTTGGGGTTTTGAAATCAAGTTTTATCCGAAAAATCTCAGATATTTCCCCCCAATTTCCATCCATTGGAAACCCTTAAATTCCCCTGTATAAACCCCCTCACTCTCATTGATTAAGGGAGGTTTTTTTGGATAGCAATGCTTTGGAGAGTCCTTTTCTCTAGCACTTGGGGAAATCCGAAAATCAAGGCAAAAATTCAAAGAAATCGCACTGTTTTCTTTTACGAGCTGTTGAGGATTCGTGGTCTGTTCTTGGGGTTATTCGAACACCAAGTTCCTCACTCGTCGGAAAGTCGCTAAAATCTCCAACTCTCGTCCCAGTCTTGCTGCCCAGGAACAGGTAAATCATACACCCTCCAATCATTTTTTTTTCTTATTTCAATAACATAGTGATTGTAAAATGGTTTGGACTGGCCTTGTTTGGATTTGTATGTCTACTGTGATGAAGAATGGAAGTTGAAATTCCATCCCTTACTTTATTTTCTTGTTCATGGATTAGCTTGCTGTTAACTCATCTCTATATGAAATTTTATTGATAATTCATGGATTAGCTTGCTGTCAACTCATCTCTATATGAAATTTTATTGATAATCTGTTTACTGTTTATTTCTGTTTTAGGGGTTATCTGTTGGATTAAAGGAACAATGGAGTTGAGCTTCAGGGAATAGTCGGGCTAGGGAGAAGCTTTGAACTCACTGGTTTGGCTTCTCCCATGAGCTCCTAAAGACCTAAGAGCTTCTCTGTTTCCTCTTTGTTTACTTGAATAATTAATATGTTCATTTACTACATGGTTCAAGCATGGTTTACTCCTTAATGGCTCTTTATTAGCTTGTCGTTACCTTCACACTAGTATGAAACATGTAAAGTTGCTATTCTTGCCTTGGTGTTGTTTGAGGCTCTTCCCCTTTTTCTCTTCTACATTTCCCTCTTGTATGTTATGAAAGGTAAACTTGAACGAAGTCCTGATTTTCCTCTTTTCTTCGTATATTGGGACTGTCCCGTAACTAGTCATCATGCTTGCGTAAAATTTAGTCCATTTTGTAACAAAGCATGAATTAATATGATGATTGTTGCATTTCAAATTAGTACTGATTCAAAAGGTTGGAACTTTGATTTTTGCAAAGCATCACTGTTGTTTTCATGTGTTGGATTCATGTTGCACCACTTTATTGTTACTACGTTTCTCTCTTCATCCATGACTGTTAAGAGTTCTTTTGAGAAGCTTATTTGATACTCTTGTTTGAATTGAATTTTGAGACCAGCTCCTAGTCTATTGTTGAAAATATGTTCTCTTTTTATGACTGAAATAAAAGATTTAAGAGCATGAATCCAGTTAATTGAATGATCCCTGCATTCGATGAGATATCAATTCGCTCAGATATGCCCAGTTCAAGTGTGTACATTTTTATTTCTGTTGTTCTGATCCCGTTTGTGCTTTGCTATTTGCTAGTTGGCTTATGGCTGGCACCGGCACCGGTACCGGGACTTCCGGACTGGTATTAACCGGAACCGGACCGGTACCGGAGTAATCTTCCGCCGGTTGGCCGGGAACCGGGACTTCCGGGAATTTATTCCTTTTCGTCCCGGACCGGTACCTACTGGGACTGGACCGGACCGGTATACCGGGTCCTGCTCCCTTTTTTTAAAAATTTTTAATTAAATTAAAATTTGGTTATTTATAATTGAAAAAGTTTCAAAATATATAAGTTATTTTATATTTCTTTTAAAAGTATAACTTAACAAATTAGACTTTTTTTAGAGTTTAAATTTTAAACTCTAAAAGTTTAAAACTTTAAATTTCAAATTTAAACTCTTAAAAACTTTTCAAACTCTTAAGTCTTAAGTCTTAAAAGTTTAAATTTAAAATTTTAAACTATAACTAACTTAATAACTTACCTACTTAAGTTTGAAACTTTTTAAACTATATTAAACTTTCATTTGTTAAACTTTTTTAAATTTTAAATTGTAACTTAAGTTTGAAACATTTAAAAAATTGAAATAAATAAAAAAGACTTGTATTAAATTGAAGACAATAATTAAAAAATTTTAAGGTGAATAGCCTATAATTTTATTCATAAAAATTAAATAATACAATTTGTATTACACATATAAGAAGAGGACCTAATCTACGCAGTCACTTTTTAGGAAGAGTTCTGTTTGAATTAGGCCTCGAACTATCATACTAATATTTGAATCCTTGAAAATGGTTTTGACGTAGAGTTTCTAACAATTCTCTGGTAACATTTTCTGGAAGTGGTTGTTGTGTTTGATCCTCCAATGCATCCATGTCGTCTACACTAGAATTTACCAAAATATTATCTATATCATATTCAAATTGGACAGGTAAACTAGGACGCTCATAATTCCTTCGCTCGGCATTGATCCAATCTCTAAACAATACTGATATCTCTAATCTGTCTGATGCTAATGAATACCTATGCTCCCCAATTTGATATCTTGCTGCACTAAAAGCGCCCTTCGAAGCTACTGAAGATGCTTGAATAGCTAGCAAATCTCGAACCACCGGTTGAAGTTTTGGAAATGACTTGCCGCGAGTCTTCCACCATTCCAAAAGTTGAGGTTTGCCTTGTGCATCCTTAATGCTTTCCATTCCCTGATTAAGATAGAAGTAAGACCAAAATAATTTTCCATCATATCATCAATATCATCTTCATTTGAATATCTACGCCTAGAACTTGAAGGTTCTACATTACGTATTTCATCATTTATTCTACTAGAATTATACAAGTCATACAATTTTCTAGCTTTAATTCTTATGCTATCTTTAACATCGGACAAACTAGGTATTTTGTCCTCTTCGACAACTTCGTCTCCTTGGATACTTTGCTGATATATAATCTCTAAAATATCTAAATTTGAATATATTCTTTCAACCATTCGTGATGCACCTATTTCTTTGTAAGTTGAGTTTAATAAACAAACAGTTAAATAAATTTGAGGAATAGGAATAAAATATTTTCTAAATTTTTTAATCATTGCATTAATAGAATCTTTAAACCGTGGAATATTTTTGTGTTGAAAATATTTATCAGAAATAGCACATATATTTGGTAAAACTGAACAAATAGTTGGATAATAAAGTCCAGATATTTGTTTTGTAGCTAAATAAAAAACTTTTAAAAATTCTTTAAGTTCATATACTTCTTTCCAATCAGTGTCAGTAATTCTATAATCATTATCTGAATTGTGAGCATTCCAAATCATTTGTAAAAACTTTCTATATTCATAAGCAACTTTAAGCATTTCATATAAAGAATTCGATTTAGTAGACACTGTTTTTGGAATTTTTCTAGGGGGGAGTTCTAATTCACGACACCGATTTTCAAACTCTACACGTCTAGACTTTACTTGACATTTAAAAATAAAATGGAATGCAACTTTACATTTTATACAATCATTATTATACATTGCTATACCATCTCTAACGACTAAATTATATATGTGTGCAACACACCTAATATGAAAATCGTCATTATAAATAGGGCAAATTGTCAGTTTTAGTTTATCAACAACATTTGTATTATTAGAAGCATTATTAAGGGTGACACTAATTACTTTATTACAAATTTCATAAAATTGTAAAACATCTATAATAGTTTGAGCTATGTAACTATCGGTTTTCAGCATTTCACAACATTTATAACCTAAATTTTTTTTTGCATATAGTGAAATAATCGTTACCATTAGGACTACGACCCATATCAGAAGTGATAGCCATTTTACAAGTATTATAGTTAAATAAACAACGAAGATATTGTACATGTTGTCCTTGATAATCAAAAATAGCTTTTTTAATAGTATTTCTTGAAAAACCTGTGAAAGAAGGATTATACACTATTTGAATATAATGAACAAAACCGGGATTTTCAGCAAAACTAAAAGGCAAGCCACAAAGAACAATCATTTTAGCTAATTCTTCAAGATCTCTTTCTCTACTATAACTGCGATGTGTACTAGGACCAGCAAACATTAGAAGGGTTTAATTGTGTTTGGATCATGTTAGAGGTCCCTACTCCTACAGATGCATCGGGAAGGGGAGTATCATATTTTTTTGCATCGGCTATAGCCTGAGCTTGGAAAAATTTATTTTTACAACATCCCATTAAATGATTTCTTAAATGTCCCGTCCCACCCGACTTTCCCGTAGTTTTATGATTCAAAATATATTTACATATTTTACAAATAGCTTGAGTTTTATCCTCACTTTGAGTCATAAATTGCCACACAACAGATTTTTTAGGACGTTCAGCCTTTGGCTTAGCCCTAGTAGGATGTACAGGGGGAGCGGGAGCGGAAGCAGGAGTGAGACTAGTAGTCGTAGGCGGCTCTGTTTCATCATCATCATAAGTATCATTATCATCATATTCATTATCATATTCTACTTCTTCATCTAGTTCTTCATTAAAATTACCAAACCTTGTCTGTAAAGATTCATGATCTAATTGGGTATTGCTATCAATATTAAAAGGAGTTTCATCAACATGTGTAAAATCATCCGTATTTATTCTTAATTGAGGCTGTTGTCTAGTTTTAGATTTGGATTTAGAAGAACTATCGACTTTAGTTTTTTCGGTTACTGCATTAGTCAACCTACCAAAAAGTATTTTTTACCTTGGCCGACATTTTTATCACCGATTTTCATATTAAAATATTAAAAGTAAGCAAATAAATAAATAAAAAAATTAAATGCAAAAAAATAAATAAGTAAAGAGATGAAAGTTGGAACGAATGTACCAAACGTCTGCGTAAAAACAGACGTGTATAACCAAAAGCCGAAATTGATAGATGAAACTTGAAGCTTAAAAATTGCTCCAAAATAATCCAACAAATAAAATTAACAATTTAATAGAGACTATTAGAGAATAGAGAGTAGAACAGTAGAAGATTGAGAGTTGAGAGAGTAGATGAAGAAGAAGAATTTTGTGTAGTAAATAATGAAGGGGTGGGGATTTTTATAGTTAAAATTTAGGACTAAAATGTATTTTTAAAAATTTTGGGATATTAAAAAAAGTTTGGGGGGTAGGGGGGTGTTTTGGCTGAAATAGCCATTAGGTGAGGCCCACTGACCGTTGCCAACGACTAACCCAACGGCTATTTAATTAAAAAAAAAATGAAATTTTTGGTTTGACCGGACCGGGACAATCCGGTAATTTTACCCCTTCCGTGCCGTTACCCCTACCGGCCAACCCCTACACCGGACGAAACCGGAGTCTACCGGACCGGAACCGGTACCGACACCTCCCGATTCCGTTGCCACTCTTTAGTTGGCTCATTGTAAGCACCTATGTTCCCAAAATACCCTACGAATGAACACCAATTTTTATTTTTGAAGAATGTTGTATGAGCAAATTCTGATAACTTTCTTATTCATTGCTTATGGTCATCTTCTCTTCCTTATTTTTTTTTTATGGATCTAAGGTCATCCTTATGCTAATACTAATCCTTTACTTTCCGTTTTATGCATGAACACCTTCTATCGATTCCAATTGGACTCTTGCCTTGCATCTTCCCTTCTAGAGTCAAGTTTCAACCCAATTGGGTTGATATACAGTGAATATACACTGTAATACAGCAGCATGCAGTGATATACTCCTCAAGGGAAGCTGATTACAGAAAGAAGTCAGAATGGAAGCTAAATATACATGTTTTGGAAGCTGATATACAGTAAAAGGGCTGGCATACAAGCTGATATACAAGGGTATATGCAGCTGGTATACAGGCCAGGAAATGGACCAAGTCCATTAAAAATTCAAAGTCCAAAAATTGGACAGATTTGGAAATGGGCCTGAAGGCCCAACTTTTCTACCCTCTCTTTATTTTACTTTGTATTTAATTAAGTTCGAATTATTTGTAATTGATTGTAACTAACTCTCTTAATTAACTTAAATAGATCCATTAAAGATGTGCTATTTTAATTTTATCTTGGTTTTATTCTTTGTAAATTTGTTCCTTCCAAATTTCATTACTTAATTTAGTTTGGTTAAAAATAAGATAAAGTTAGATTTTGTGTTCACTTGTCTAAAAAATAGATTTTTCAAATAAAAAAATGACTATTTACTCATCCATGGCTTAATAAAGTTTTCTTCGGTTAAAAAATAAATTTTTCTGAGCTTTTGTAAACTCACCTTTTCTTAATATCAACTTTCGTAGCTTGAAATAATTTCCTCATTTATTTAAATTAATGCTTTCCTCTAAGCTTTATTTCTTTATATGTTTGTAGAATAAATTGCCCTAATCCCAAACTCTTTTTCTCAAAAAATTATTTTTCTATAATTGTTGATAAAAATAAGTTCTTTTAGAAATTCTCGGTTCAAAAAAGAGATTCTTAATTTGAATAACTTTTGCTTGAAATTATAGTTGCTTTAAAATTTCCCCAAATTTGAATATTTTTAAAAAAAGAATGAATTTTCTTTGAAAAATTTCTGTTTTGCCTTGGATTGAGTTATAGCATTTTTCCTAAATTGTCTTCAAATATGTTCATGAATAAACTCTTTCAAAATTGTTTCATTTTTAGTTAGTCAAAAATCGTTCTTTTGGTCAACCATTTTAAAATGAACGTTATTAAGTGCCTTAAAATCCTTCTTAAGACGTTACTTGAACCCTTACCCATTTTCTCTAATTTTAAAGATTTATTTCTGTTTTTAAGTCTTTGAAATTATTTTAAAGTTTTCTTAATTTCTTTTTATAAAAATTAAGTGGCGACTCTGTTTGTTTTAGAATTATTTTGAAATTTTCTTTAAGTTTTGGAATAATTTCTAAGTGTCAAAAACCATTCTTCTTTTTGTTTTTTTTTGAAAAGGGGATAAAACACATGGAATACCGGATGGACACCCGACAAACTAGGCGACAGTGCCAACTTGTAAGCCACATGCCCCACAATCTCAAAAACCTCAAACGGACCGATGAACCGAGGGCTGAGCTTGCCCTTTTTACCGAACCGTATAACTCCCTTCATTAGTGACACCTTCAACAATACCGATTCACCAACCTGAAATTTCATGTCTCGGACCTTGCGATCCGCATATTCGTTCTGCCTGCTTTGGGCAGCTAGCAATTTGGTCTGAATGCCTCTTACCTTTTCCTGCGCTTCCCTTACCAAATCCAAGCCCAGAGGCTTTACATCGCCTTCCTCAAACCATCCAACCGGTGATCTACAACCCCTCCCATATAATGCCTCGAATGGTGTCATGTCGATACTGGAGTGGTAGCTATTGTTGTATGAGAACTCGCACAACAGTAGAAACTGGTCCCAATAACCCCTGAAGTCTATCACACATGCTCTCAGCATGTCCTCCAATACCTGGATCGTCCTCTCCGACTGACCATCAGTCTGAGGATGGAAGGCTGTACTAAAGGTGAGTTGTGTACCCAACTCTTCATGAAACCTACCCCAAAACTTAGAGGTGAACTGTGTACCCCTGTCTGAAATGATGGACAGTGGCACTCCATGCAATCTCACAATCTCCTTCGCGTACATCTTAGCCAATTGCTGCGAATTGTAATCTACCCTGTCCGGAATGAAATGTGCGAACTTGGTCAGCCTGTCAACAATGACCCCAATTGAGTCGTACTTCCCCAATGTCTTGGGAAGACCCACCACGAAATCAATGGCTATCCTCTCCCACTTCCACTCTGGAATTGGCATTCTCTGAAGTAGTCCTGCAAGTCTCTGATGCTCATATTTTACCTGCTGACAGTTCTGACACTTGCACACAAAATTCACTATGTCCCTTTTCATCCCGGGCCACCAGTAACGCTGCCTCAAGTTCATGTACATTTTGGTCACACCCGGATGAATTGAATACCGCGAACCGTGAGCTTCTGCCAAGATATTCTGAATTATATCATCAACCTGAGGAAAATAAATCCTCTCTATGAAATTTAGTACTCCACCAGAGTCTAGCGTGACGTCCCTGGATTCCCCGGATATTACCTTACCCTGAAGTTTACTCAGTTTTGGATCCTGAAACTGCTTGGCCTTTATCTCCTCTATGAAAGTGGCCTTGACCTCAAAGCTAGCCAATAGCCCACCTCGTTCTGAAATACCCAAGTGCATGAACTTGGACTCCTATGCCTGAACTTCCCTTGCTAGTGGTCATTTGGACACCCCCAAACAAGCCAAACTACCCATGCTAACTGTCTTCCGGCTCAATGCGTCTGCCACCACATTAGCCTTACCCGTATGGTACTGAATAGTCACATCATAATCCTTCAACAATTCCATCCACCTTCTCTGCCTCAAATTCAGGTCCGTTTGAGTGAAAACATGGTGCAGACGGTGATGATCGGTGAACACCTCACAATTGACACCATAGAGATAGTGTCTCCAAATCTTGAGTGCAAAGACTTCCGCTGCCAACTCTAAGTCGTGGATTGGGTAGTTCCTCTCATACACCTTCAACTGCCTAGAGGCATAAGCTATCACATTCCTATCCTGCATCAACACAGCACCCAAATCAGAATGTGAAGCATCACAGTAAACAATAAAGTCTTTACCTTCAACCGGCAAGGACAAATAGGAGCCGTGGTCAGAAGTGTCTTGAGCTTTTGGAAGCTCTCCTCGCATTTGTCGGAACACACAAATGGTACATCTTTCTGTGTCAGCCTTGTCAGGTGAGTAGCAATAGATGCAAAATCCATAACAAACCTCCGGTAGTACCCCGCGAGCCCAACAAAACTCCTCACCTCTGTCACAGAGCTAGGTCGGGCCCAAATCTTGACTGCCTCAACCTTCTGGGGATCCACCATCACCCCTTGTTCTGACACTACATGCCCCAAGAAAGCGACTGAAGTCAACCAAAATTCACACTTGGAGAACTTCGCATAAAGCTTTTGACGTCTTAATATGTCCAACACAATACCAAGGTGATTAGCATGTTCCTCCCTACTCTTGGAGTAGATAAAAGTGTCATCGATAATCACAATAACGAAGGAATCCAGATATGAATTAAATACCCCATTCATCAAACTCATGAATGCTGTCGGCGCATTGGTCAACCCAAACGACATCACTAAGAACTCGTAATGCCCATACTGGGTCCGAAAAGCAATCTTAGGAATGTCCTCAGGCCTAATCTTTAACTGATGGTATCCCAACCTCAAGTAAATTTTCAAAAACATTGATGCACCCTGGAGCTGGTCAAACAAATCATCAATACGGGGCAGCGGGTACTTATTCGGATGGTAACCTTGTTCAACTGTCTATAATCTATGCACATCTGCATACTACCATCTTTTTTCTTTACAAACAAGACCGGAGCACCCCAAAGCGAAGCACTGGGATGGATAAATCCTTTATCTAGGAGTTCCAGTAGCTGTGTCTTAAGCTCCCTTAACTCTGCCGGAGCCATACGATATGGAGGAATGGAAATGGGATGAGTGCCTGGCTCTAAATCAATACAAAAGTCTATATCCCTGCCTGGAGGCATACCAGACAAATCTGCTGGAAACACCTCTCGAAACTCAGAAATAACTGGAACTGACTCAATAGATGGGGACTCCACACTATCATCTCGGAGATGAGCCAAGAAGGATAGACACCCATTCCCCACTAGCTTCCTATCCCGAACAAACAATATGATCTTAACTGGCTTAGGCCTATACACACCTTTCCTCTCTAGCCTATCCTTACCCGTAATCTCTAGAGCCACAGTCTTGGTGTTACAATTTAACACAACATGATAAGGGGATAACCAGGTCATGCCCAAGATAATATCAAAATCAACCATATCCAGGATTACCAAGTCTACCCAAGTGTGCAACCCCACAAACACAACAGAACAATAACGATAAACATGAGTCACAACCACAGACTCTTCAACCGAGGTAGAAACATGGATAGGGGAATCAAGGATATCACATACCAAGTCCAGACCCAACAAAACATTCATAGACACATAAGAATATGTAGAACCTGGGTCAAATAGTACTAAAGACTTTTTATCAGAGACAAGAATGGTACCTGTGATCACCGCATCTGATGCCTCCGCTTCGGTCCTCCCTGGAAATGCATAGCAGTGAGCCCGATCATCAATCTGGGTAACCTCCCTAGCCGGCTATGCTGCACCCCTGCCCGCGCCGCCATTCCCTCTATCTCCCTGGCCTCCCTGAAAGTTACCTCGCCCACCTTGTGGACGACCCCTCGCATGGACACCTCTACCTGCCGGGACCACAACCTTAGGCTGTTGCTAAACCTGATTACCGGTATGCCTGTGAGGGCACTCCCTCTTAAAGTGGCCCAGCGCACCGCAATGGAAACAACCATGATCAAGTGCAGGCTTGCTAGCAGATGAATAAGACGCTCCCTGGCCTCTAGGAGCTGAAGACTGCTGGTTAGCTATCGGACGACCACCTGTAGCAGCTGGCAGAGCTTACTGAATAGGTCGGGATGAGTATACATGTTGATTCTTACCCCTGGAGTATGAACCACTGTAGTTTCCCTCATTCCGTGACTTCTTGGCTAACACCTTAGCCTGTCCCGCTTGCTTAACTCCCTCCAGTTTCTTTACATAATCTACAAATTTATTAAAGCCCTTCCCTGAAGAAGTCATATGCACCGACAATACCTGCAGCTCAATATTCAAACCCTTCACAAACAACCAAACCCGCTCCTCCTCGGAACGCAGTAACTATGTAGCAAAGCGAGACAAGGCGTGGAACTTAACCTCGTAAGTAGAGACTGACATGCTACCTTGCTCCAAGTTCAAGAATTCATCCTTCTTCCGGTCCCTCAAAGTACGTGGTACATACTTCTCTAAAAACAGAGTATGGAACTGTTCCCAAGTCAGTATATATCGTGATAGTTTTGATAATGAACTTCTAAACTTTTTATGCATGCAGAATTATTTTAGTATTCTTTATTCGGTATAGTATCTGCTTAAGCTCAGTCGGCCTATGATTCCTACTAAGTACAAGTAGACTATACTCACTCCTACTTTATTCAACCTTTGATGCTGATCCTGGTTCAAGTGGCACCCACGGTTACAGATCATACTTGCAATTGACTTTCAAAGCAGTGGTGAGCACTTGTCTTCGGGGACTGACCCAACTTCATTTATCTTTTATTTTTGTTTTATCTACTTCATAGACAACTTTGTATTTTAGTTTTGAATCTTAGTTCTAGAGGTCACTCGTGTATTTGGAACAACTGAGTCTTGGAATTTCTAACATACAGTTTTCTCTTCATTCTGAGTATATTGGAGTTGTTTTAGTAAATTGTATGAGTGTTTTGCTACTTTGCCTTTACTATGAGTTGTTCGTATTAGTTGAGTTTGGCTTACCTACCATGGATGGGCCATGGTTGGTGCACATAGAAATCAGGACTACAACCTAGCAAAAATCTAGGGAACTAAGAGAGGGTTCCATGACTCATGGAACCATCCACGGATTGTGGTTCCCAACCATGGAACATGTTTTGAGAATTTTTACCAGCTTTCCAGATTTAATCCATGGGGTATTTTAGACTTTTCTCACCCTTTTAACCCAATACCCTGTCATTTTGTCTTACTTTGGAGGGGTATTAGTCAGACTTAAGGAATTTTCCCCTCATTCCCATTGGTTCAATTTAAGAGAAAGAAAAGAACACTCATTTATCAAGCTACAGGCCTAGGGCTTTTCTCCAAGGCTTCAGAACTCCATTCCTAGTTTAGTTTTTCCACCAGATATGTGAGAATTCAGTAAGGGTCTTGTTTGCCTTTATGCCCAAAACCTCAGGCTTTTACATTGAATTTCATGATTTTAGAAACTAGGGTTCCTACCCAATTATGCAGAATTCAATCAAATTCAATTCCTATGCTTAGTATGTGATTTATATCATGTTTAAATGTCTTATACTGGAATTTCAATAACTTGCATAGACTTTCACCATGATTTGAGAGGTCAAGAATTTAGTTTTAAAGTACAGTATTTTGATATGAACTAATTTCCTCATAATTTAGTCTAGGCTACTAGCACTCAGTTTTAAAGCATGAAATTAGTCAGCTTTCAGCCTACAGTTTTTCAGATAATAAAGGTTTTCAGACTAGTTAAGTTCTCACATAGCATTTCGAAACTCCAGTTTCAAAAGAGCAAATAGAAATCAGTTTTGGGAGTAGTACTTAGAACTGAAAAGTCATAGAACTACGTGCCATTGTAGGCTTACTTAGCCCCGTAGTTGGGCCTCAGAACTAGTGATCATGCTAGCCATGCCTCTATATCCTGACAAAGTATATTGGGTCCTCTCAATGAAGCGTATACATTAGACTCCATGTTTAGCTCACGTGGTTTATGTCGGTTAATAAACTCTCCCACAAAATTAGATTGAGTAGTTGTGAACTAGGCCCTCAGTCCAGTTTTATAGGTTTTCTTTATACTTTTCAATATATCCTTGCATTTCATATTTTATGCATGATTATATTTGGGCCTATGTACTACAGTTTAATTTATAGTTTTTAAATAACATATAAATATTTTAGCATGTTCAGTTACATTGCATATCTCGCATGCTTAGTACATTAACTCTACTGACTGCATACTCTAGTAGGTGCTGCATCTTTTCATGATGCAGGTTCAGGTTCTCAGACTCAGCTTCGCAATTAGCTTATTTCAGTGCCATCTCAGCGATAGCCAGTTGTCAGTCCTCATCCTTCGAGGACTAGTTATGATTATTGTCTAGTTTTGACACCTTCTTTTAGTGTTTTGGAGTTAGCTAGGGGCTTGACCCATATTCTCATCAGTAGTATATGCTTTCAGACATAGAGTAAGACTTCAACTTGTTCAGTTAGATTTACTATACAGATATATATCCTATTTTGAGATTTTCAGTTTAAGTTATAAAAACATATATCTTATTCAGTTTAGCTTTCGCTTAGCAATTTTTATTCAGAATGCTTAGTATATGCCATACCATTGGTTGGCTTGGGGTCACTTGTGGCTTGAAGCACCATATCGCATCCAGGGTGTAGACTCGGGGAATGACACAACTACACGAAGCTAGGCTAAGGCAACTAACTCTAACCGTAAGGAGGTGCTACATAACTGAAGCCAAGCCCTAAAAAATATACTACCACCTAGACTAAGGATCTCAACCGTAATTCTAAGATAAAGCTACAAATCGGGCTACAAAGATCATAAACACCTATATCCAATTATCCAAATCACAATACCCACAAACAATTAGCAAAATACCATACTAACACCTTAATCAAGAGAAGTCTATAATAACGTAAGTCGAAACCTACCTGGAGGCCGATCATGCGCTCATGAACCTACTACACCTAATCTTTTTCTTTTTGGGAAGCTTTTGACCCGCTGTCACGCTATCAAAATAATAATTTATGCATTAAAATATGAAGAACAATTCCCATATTACTACTTTGTAATTTGGGCTGGAATTTGGGTTAAAAATGCTCAGGGACCCCGCGTACGAAATCCAAAAATAAAATTCGCAATTATGTCCCTCGTGGGACAAGGATCACATGATCAAAATTTGAGCATGATCAACCTCCAATTTCAAGCTGAAAGCAGCCCTAAAAATCAGAGGAAACCAACGATCAAAATGAGAATTTAACGAAAGGAGGGTCTGAAAACTTACAAATTAGCAATGAAAAATCTACCATGGGCAAGATATAATTTGCCCCAAGCTTTAAAAAGTGATTTCTTTGAGAATTCTTGAGCTCAAGCTCTCAAAAATGGAGGATTTTCGTGTATAGTGATTTGAAAAATAAAGGAAATTAATATATACTGCTACGCCACTGGCCTTCGCATATGCGGGGAGGCCACCAACTATGCAACCTCATGTAGGCGGCCAGCCCCGCTCAAATATGGAAAGGAAAAGAAGTCACGGCCCATAGCCCCTTCTTCACAGACCTAGTGGAGCCACCGCGTACGTGAGCCTGCTAACGCGACCAACCCCTCGCGTACTCGGAGGGTAAAATATGGCTGGGAATAAAATAACAAAATTTGCCAAGTTAAAAAATGCTCGGATGAACCCTCATGATTCATTTGGAGTCCCGTGCATGCAAACGAAATATGCTATCCCTATATAAAATGGCATTCTAAACTCAACAAAATCGAAGAAATTCCCAACAAAGTTTGTTTCGATGAAAAGTGAGTTCCATACCCAAAATACCCATTTTAGCCAAAAGCCACCCAATAGAGGCTATGGGGACCTACTTCGATGTGCTTGCTTGCATAGTCTCGGAAAAAATAAATATATCTCTATTCTGAAGTCCTATGGAAAAACAATTGAGTTCAATAAAAACTAAACTCGTAGACCTCCGAGACTTATGACCCAAATATTCAGAGAATTTCTTAACATAATTTGCAATAACTTTTGCCAACTTTTCTTTTACAGCTTGCTTGACTTTAAAATTTAACATACGACAATTGTGCATTTAAAATACCTCATAAAATATCCTTCTTAACATATTAATCTGATAGTTTATTCCTAAAAGTATGGGTTCATTCAAACATTTGAACAAGTGGGTGTTACGATACAGTAGGCATTGGACATTGTATTTCATCCATATCATATCATTGCATTAGCATTTGAATTATTTTTGTGATTGAGATATATCGTGATCGTGTTGATAATGGACTTCTGAACTTTTTATGCATGCAAGATTATTTTAGCATTCTTTATTTGGTGTAGTATCTTCTTAAGCTCAGTCAGTCTATGATGCCTACTAAGTACAAGTACACTATACTTACTCCTACTTTATGCATCCTTTGATGCTGATCCTGGTTCGAGTGGCACCCACAGTTAGAGATCATGCTTGCAATTGACCTTCAAAGCAGTGGTGAGCACTTGTCTTCGGGACCTGAACCAACTTCATTTATCTTTTTTTTTTATCTACTTTATAGACAACTTTATATTTTAATTTTGAATCTTAGTTCTAGAGGCCACTCTAGTATTTGGGACAACTGAGTCTTGGGATTCCTAACATACAATTTTCTCTTCATTTTGAGTATATTGGAGTTGTTTTAGTAAATTGTATGACTGTTTTTCTAGTTTGCCTTTACTATGAGTTGTTGTGTTAGTTGAGCTTGGCTTACCTACCATGGATGGGCCGGGGTAGGTTCCATCACATCTTTTGTGACTTTGGGGTTGTGACAATAGTATCGATTTTTAAAATTTAAAACCAAACCAAACAAAACTGTGAGTTTAATTTTTAATGTGGGCAGGATTTATCTCTTTTTTTACCACATAATGATTTACTTAGTATTCATTAATTTGAATATATTTAATCAACTGGAAAAAGGATTATACAAAAAAGAAATATAGATGATGAATATTTCATAATATATATATATAGGGTCTTGCTACCTACTACATGAAGTTAGCAGGTTTACATTGCATTTATTTTTTCTGTAAAATATTCCTACCAGCTAATTTAAAGTTCATCAAAATAGGAACATATAGTCTTTTACTTAAAATTTTCAATTTTCCTCTATAATTCAAAATCCATCTTTGATTTTCTAAAATACTCCTAACAACAAATTAAGTAAGAATAATAAGAAAAGTTTTTTGGCGTTTCACTCTTTATCTATTGCGTTTTATTCTCTTTGTCATCCATCCATGATAAGTAAGAAAACATAATTGTTGCAAAAAAATTAAATTGACACGCTAAAGACGCAAAATGAAATCAACTTACAAGTGACTTTCTCAAAACGATACACTGGCTTTTTTAGAAATAATAGTGAACTCTCTACCCTATGTAGTGTTGTTGTTACCATTGTAATATTTTTTCTTATAACTAAGTTTATTCGAGAAGCCTTTTGTGGATTCAGTCATGTATAGTTCCTGAGAGTGAATCCTCTATCCAATATTCATTTTTCTAATCACCTCATTAAGACACATCAAAATGCTAGTGTTGGTGTGTTCAATATGAAGCTAACAGACATAGAGGTGACACTTGCAACATAAAAAAATTATAGAGCCTCTATCCTCATTCTTTCATGCGCTTCTCCACAAATATTTTTTCAATGCAAATATCCTCTCTATGTTAGTAGGTCCATATGGCGATCACCAACACTAGCATTTTATTGAGCCTCAATGAGGTGGTTAAAAAGATCAGTATTGGGTAGAGGATTCACTTTGAGGAACCTATCCACGACTTAATCCATAAAAGGATGCCCAAATGAGTAAACTTTATTGTAAGGGAAAAAAACAATGGCAACAAATGCACTACATAGAATACAGAGTTCACTAACCTTCTTAAATAGTCCAGTGCGACGCTTAGAAAAAGACACTTGTAAGTTGCTCTTATTTTATATCTTCACCATGTCAATATTTTGTGACCATTAGGCTTTTTTGCACCCGCTAAGCCAATTATTTGAGAAAGTAAGAAAATATGAGATTGATACCAACAACAATTATTTATTTATAGTGGTCAAATCATCACATTATTTATGAAAATGAACTCAATTAACAAGGGAGTTAATCTTTTCATTTTAATTTCTTTTCTAGAAGAATTGGAATCAAATTCATAATATTAATTAAATTCCATTATTTGTATATTTGTATCATCAACACCAATTTGTAAATATCATAATTAGACATTGTATAGTTTTCCTAATTAGAATTTAATTTTTTTTATTGTATGATTCTTTTATGGCATATACTTTAGTAAGTTTATATGTAAAATAATTGTAAATTAAGAAATAAATATTTTAGCTATAATGTTTGGATATTCTAAAGTATCTCAAGTTCAAATATGATGGTTGACGTAACACAAAATTCACAACATTCATGATGACACCTACACATATTTCCCGATAGATAATCCTAAAACCAGAAACGGATACATTGAAAAGTTAAACTATAAGACATTTTTAATAAAAAACAAATGCGGAAAGATAAAAATTACTATTTAAGACTAGGTCTCATTCGTATAAGAGTGACTTAGGAGAACAATAAACGTATTTATTAACTGATAGACTGCTAGTGACCCCTCTACCGTAGACATACCTACATAAGAACAGGGAACCACTGTTGCTGCCTTGATGGTGTGGCCACTTATCGCTGCCTCGTTGGCCTCGCGATGAATGCCCTCAATGGTGCGGGCGTGACCAACAACATCCAAGAAGCACTACACTAAAGAAACCTTATTCTTAGTAGCAAGGCAAAGCATAAATCTCAACCCTCTAATAAAACAGCGCACTCTCTTGTGCTTGGTAGGTAGAATCATAGTAGCATGTATGGATAACTCGTGGAACCTTAACTCATACTCAGCTACTGACATATAGCCGTGCTCCAACCTTAAGAACTAATCCCTCAGTCTCTCATGCTTGCTGTGAGACATGCGCTTCCTCAAAAATGTCTCGGGGAACTATGCCCAAGTCATAAAAGGCGACCTAGCTGGCCTGCACTCAATATACACCCTCTACCACTATCTCATTGATCCATTAAGTAGTCAAAATGAAAGCAGGTTCCACGAGTCCTGAAGGAATAAGATTAAGACCCAGCAAAGTGGGTCAGATCCACAAGGTGGATCCATGGACCGTGGAAGAGTCCACAAGCCATGGACTCCTTTAGTGAAACAAGTCAGAGGCTAGATAATTGGCCTAAGAACTATGACTAGGTTCCACAGACTGCGGAATAGTCCACGGGTCATGGTTGGTGGACATAGAAATCAGGACTGCAGCCTAGGAAAAATCTAGGAAACCACGAGAGGGTTCCATGACTCATGGAACCATCCACAGATTGTGGTTCCCAACCGTGGAACATGTTTTGAGAATTTTTACCAGTTTTTCAGATTTAATCCATGAGGTATTTTCGACTTTACCCACCTCTTTTAACCCAATACCCAGTCATTTTGTCTTACTTTGGAGGTGTATTAGTCAGACTTAAGGAATTTTCCCCTCATTCCCATTGGTTCAATTTAAGAGAAAGAAAAGAACACTCATTTTTCAAGCTACAGGCCTAGAGCTTTTCTCCAAGGCTTCAGAACTCCATCCCTAGTTTAGTTCTTCCACCAGGTATGTGAGAATTCAGTAAGGGTCTTGTTTGCCTTTATGCCAAAAACCTCAGGCTTTTACATTGAGTTTCATGATTTTAGAAACTAGGGTTCCTACCCTAATGTGCAGAATTCAATCAAATTCAATTCCTATGCTTAGTATGTGATTTATATCATGTTTAAATGTCTTATACTGGAATTTCAATAACTTGCATAGACTTTCACCATGATTTGAGAGGTCAAGAATTTAGCTTGAAAGTACAGTATTTTGATATGAACTATTTTCCTCATAATTTAGTCTAGGCTACTAGCACTCAGTTTTAAAGCATGAAATTAGTCAGCTTTCAGCTTACATTTTTTCAGATAATAAAGGGTTTTAGGCTAGTTAAGTTCTCACATAGCATTTCGAAACTCCAGTTTCAAAAGAGCAAATAAAAATCAGTTTTGGGAGTTGTACTCAGCACCGAATCTGACTAGTGTTCAGCATACCTAAAATTCATAGAACTACGTGCCACTGTAGGTTTACTTAGCCCCTTAGTTGGGCCTCAGAACTAGTGATCATGCTAGCCATACCTTTATACCCAGGAAAAGTATATATATTCGGTCCTCTCAATGAAGCGTATACATCAGACTCCATGTTTAGCTCATGTTGTTTATGTCGGTTAATAAACTCTCCCAACAAATTAGACTGAGTAGTTGTGAACTAGGCCCTCAGTCCAGTTTTAAAGGTTTTCTTTATACTTTTCAGCACATCCTTGCATTTCATATTTTATGCATGATTATATTTGGGCCTATGTACTACAGTTTAGCTTATAGTTTTTAAATAACATATAAATATTTTAGCATGTTCAGTTACATTGTATATCTCGCATGCTTAGTACATTAATAGTACTGACTGCATACTCTAGTAGGTGTTGCATCCTGTCATGATGCAGGTTCAGATTCTCAGACTCAGCTTCGCAATTAGCTTATTTCAGTGCCATCTTAGCGACAACCAGTTGTCAGTCCTCATACTTCGAGGACTAGTTATGATTATTGTTTAGTTTTGACACCTTCTTTTAGTGTTTTAGAGTTAGCTGGGGGCTTGTTTCAGCAACTCATCAAACTTCAGCTTGTTCAGTTAGATTTACTTTACAGATTTATATTCTATTTTGAGATTTTTAGTTTAAGTTATAAAAACATATATGTTATTCAGTTTAGCTTTCGCTTAGCCATTTTTATTCAAAATGCTTAGTACATGCCATAGCATGGGTTGGCTTGGGGTCACTTGTGGCTTGAAGCACCGTGTCGCGTCCAGGGTGTAGACTCAGGGCTTGACACAACTATACGAAGCTAGGCTAAGGCAACTAACTCTAACCGCAAGGAGGTGCTACATAACTGAAGCCAAGCCCTAAAAAATATACTACCACCTAGACTAAGGATCTCAACTGTAATTCTAAGATAAAGCTACAAATCGAGCTACAAAGATCATAAACACCTAAATCCAATTATCCAAACCACAATACCCACAAACAATTAGCAAAATACCATACTAACACCTTAATCGAGCAAAGTCTAGAATAAAGGAAGTCGAACCCTACCTGGAGGCCAATCACGCGCTCATGAACCTACTACACCTGAGATTTTCCTTTTGGGAAGCTTTCGACCCACTGTCACGCTATCAAAATAATAATTTATGCATTAAAGTATGAAGAACAATTCCCATATTACTACTTTGGAATTTGGGCTGGAATTTGGGTCAAGGATCAGATGCTCAAAATTTGAGGCGATGGGGACCTGTTTTGACATGCTTGCTTGCATAGTCTCCAGAAAAAATGAATATATCTCTATTCTGAAGTCGTATAGAAAAATAATTCAGTGCGTTAAAAACTAAACTCGTAGACCTCCGAGACTTATGACCCAAATTTTCTGAGAATTTCTTAACATAATTTGCATTAACTTTTGCCAACTTTTCTTTTACAGCTTGCTTGACTTTAAAATTTAACATACAAAAATTGTGCAATTAAAATACCTCATAAAATATCCTTCTTAACATATTAATCTCTTAGTTTAATCCTAAAAGCACGGGTTCATTCAAACATTTGAACAGGTGGGTGTTACGATATAGTAGGCATTGGCCATTATATTTCATCCATATCATATCATTGCATTAGCATTTGAATTATTTTTGTGATTGAGATATATCGTGATAGTGTTGACAATGAACTTCTGAACTTTTTATGCATGCAGGATTATTTTAGCATTCTTTATTCGGTGTAGTATCTACTTAAGCCCAGTTAGTCTATGATGCCTACTAAGTACAAGTAGACTATACTCACTCCTACTTTATGCATCCTTTGATGCTGATCCTGGTTCGAGTGGCACCGATGGTTAGAGATCATGCTTGCAATTGACCTTAAAAGCAGCGGTGAGCACTTGTCTTCGGGAACTGACCCAACTTCATTTATCTTTTTTTTATCTACTTCATAGACAACTTTGTATTTTAGTTTTGAATCTTAGTTCTAAAGGCCACTCTTGTATCTGGGACAACTGAGTCTTGGGATTCCTAACATACATTTTTCTCTTCATTTTGAGTATATTGGAGTTGTTTTAGTAAATTGTATGAGTGTTTTTCTAGTTTGCCTTTACTATGAGTTGTTTGTGTTAGTTGAGCTTGGATTAGCTACCATGGATGGGCCGGGGTAGATTCCATCACACTTTTTGTGACTTTGGGGTTGTGACAATAGTATCAATTTTTAAAATTTAAAACCAAACCAAACCAAACTGTGAGTTTGATTTTGAATGTGAGCAGGATTTATCTCTTTATTTACCACATAATGATTTACTGAATATTCCATAATTTGAATATATTTAATCAACTGGAAAAAATATTACACAAAAAAAAATATAGATGATGAATATTCCATTATATATATATAGAGAGAGAGAGGTTTTTCTACCAACTACATGAAGTTAGCAAGTTTACATTGCATTTATTTTTTCTGTAAAATATTTCTACCAGGTAATTAAAATTTCATAAAAATAGGAACATATAGTCTTTTACTTGAAATTTTAATTTTCCTCTATAATTCAAAATCCATCTTTGATTTTCTAAAATATTCCTAACAACAAATTAAGTAAGAATAATAAGAAAAGCTTTTTGGCTTTTCACTCTTTATCTATTGTGTTTTATTCTCTTCGTCATCCATCCATGATAAGTAAAAAAACCTAATTGTTGCAAAAAAAAAAATTGACACGCTAAAGATGCAAAATGAGATCAACTTACAAGTGACTTTCTCAAAACGATACACTGGCTTTTTAAGAATAATAGTGAACTCTCTACCCTATGTAGTGTTGTTGTTACCATTGTAATTTTTTTTCTTTTAACAAAGTTTATTCATTTGAGAAGCCTTTTGTGGATTCATGTATTGTTCCTGGGAATGAATCCTCCATCAAATATTCATTTTCCTAATCACCTCATTAAGCCACATCAAAATGCTAGTGTTGGTGTGTTCAATATGAAGCTAACAGACATAGAGGGGACACTTGCAACACAAAAAAATTATAGAGACGCTATCCTCATTCTTTGAGGTGCTTCTCCACAAATATTTTTTCAATGCAAGTATCCCCTCTATGTTAGTAGGTCCATATGGAGATCACCAACACTAGCATTTTATTGAGCCTCAATGAGATGGTTAAAAAGATCAGTATTGGGTAGAGGATTCACTTTGAGGAACCTATCCACGACTTAATCCATAAAAAGATGCCCAAATGAGTAAACTTTATTGCAAGGGAAAAAAACAATGGCAACAAATGCACTACATAGAATAGAGAGTTCACTAACCTTCTTAAATAGTCCAGTGCGACGCTTAGAAAAATACACTTGTAAGTTGCTCTTATTTTATATCTTCACCATGTCAATATTTTGTGACCATTAGGCTTTTTTGCACTAGCTAAGACAATTATTTGAGAAAGTAAGAAAATATGATATTGATACCAACAACAATTGTTTATTTATAGTGGTCAAATCATCATATTATTTATGAAAATGAACTCAATTAACAAGGGAGTTAATCTTTTCATTTTAATTCCTTTTCTAGAAGAATTGGAATCAAATTCATAATATTAATTAAATTCCTTTATTTGTATATTTGTATCGTCAACACCAATTTGTAAATATCATAATTAGACATTGCATAGTTTTCCTAATTATAATTTAATTTTTTTTATTGTATGATTCTTTTATGGCATATACTTTAGTAAGTTCATATGTAAAATTATGGTACTAAGAAATAAATATTTTACCTATAATATTTGGATATTCTAAAGTATCTCAAGTTCAAATATGATGGTTGACGTAACACAAAATTCACAAGATTCATGATGACACCTACACTTTTTTCCGATAGATAATCATAACCACCACCCAATTGATTTGAATATAATGATATAAAATGAAGTAGTACATTGACAAGTTTAAAACTATAAGACATTTTTAATAACAAAAAAGTGCGGAAAGATACAAAATACTATTTAAGACTAGGTCCGATTCGTATAAGAGTGACTGAGGAGAACAATACAAGTATTTATTAACTGATAGACTGCTAGTGACCCCTACCGTAGAAACAGCTACATAAGAACTGGGAACCACTGTAGCTGCCTTGATGGTGTGGCCTCTTATCGATGCCTCGTGGGCCTCACGACGAATGCCCTCAATGGTGTGGGCATGACCAACAACATCCAAGAAGGACTGTACTAAAAAAACCTTACTCTTAGTAGCAAGGTAAAGCATAAATCTCAACCCTCTAATAAAACAGCGCACTCTCTTGTGCTTGGTAGGTAGAATCATAGTAGCATGTCTGGATAACTCATGGAACCTTAGCTCATACTCAGCTACTGACATATAGCCTTGCTCCAACCTCAAGAACTAATCCCTCAGTCTTTCATGCTTGCTGTGAGACATGCGCTTCCTCAAAAATGTCTCGGGGAACTGTGCCCAAGTCATAAAAGGCGACCTAGCTTGTCTGCACTCAGTATACACCCTCTACCACTATCTCATTAATCCATTAAGTAGTCAAAATGAAAGCAGGTTCCACGGGCCATGGATATGGCTCTAAGAAATAAGATTGAGACCCAGCAAAGTGGGTCAGATCCACAAAGTGGATCCATGGACCGTGGAATAGTCCACGGGTCATGGTTGGTGGACATAGAAATCAGGACTGCAGCCTAGCAAAAATCTAGCAAACCATGAGAGGGTTCCATGACTCATGGAACCATCCACGGTTTGGGGTTCCTAACCGTGGAACATGTTTTAAGAATTTTTACCAGTTTCCAGATTTAATCCATGGGGTATTTTAGACTTTTCCCACCTCTTTTAACCCAATACCCAGTCATTTTGGCTTACTTGGGAGGTGTATTAGACAGACTTCATGTATTTTCCCCTCATTCCCATCGGTTCAATTTAAGAGAAAGAAAAGAATGCTCATTTTTCAAGCTACAGACCTAGGGCTTTTCTCTAATGCTTCAGAACTCCATCCCTAGTTCAGGAATCTTCTTTCACCAGGTATGTGGGAATTCAGTAAGGGTCTTGATTGTCTTTACGCAAAAAAACTTAGGCTTTTACATTGAGTTTCATGATTTTTAAAACTAGGATTCCTACCCTATTGTGCAGAATTTTATCAAATTCAATTTCTATGCTTAGTATGTGATTTATATCATGTTTTAATGTCTTATACTGGAATTTCAATAACTTGCATAGACTTTCACCATGATTTGAGAAGTCAAGAATTTAGCTTGAAAGTACAGTATTTTGATACGAACTATTTTCCTCATAATTTAGTCTAGTCTACTAGCACTCAGTTTTAAAGCATGAAATTAGTCAGCTTTCACCCTATAGTTTTTCTGATATTAAAGGTTTTCAAGCTAGTTAAGTTCTCACATAGCATTTTGAAACTCCAGTTTCAAAAGATCAAATAAAATCAGTTTTGGGAGTAGTACTTAGCACCGAATTAGACTAGGTTTCAGTGTACCTAAAGGTCAAAGAACTACGTGCCACTGTAGGTTTATTTAGCCCTTTAGTTGGGCCTCAGAACTAGTGATCATGCTAGCCATGCCTCTATATCCTGGCAAAGTATGTTGGGTCCTCTCAATGGAGCGTATACATCAGACTCCATGTTTAGCTCACGTGGTTTATGTCGGTTAACAAACTCTCCCAGAAAATTAGTTACATTGCATATCTCACATGCTTAGTACATTAAAAGTACTGACTGTATACTCTATGTGCTGCATCCTGTCATGATGCAGGTTCAGGTTCTCAGACTCAACTTTGCAATTAGCTCATTTCAGTGCAATCTCAGTGACAACCAGTTATAAGTCCTCATCCTTCGAGGACTAGCCATGATTATTGTTTAGTTTTGAAACCTTCTTTCAGTGTTTTGGAGTTAGCTTGGGTCTTGTCCCAGTAGCTCATCAGTAGTAGATGCTTTCAGACATAGAGTCAAACTTCAGCTTGTTCAGTTAGATTTACTTTTCAAATTTATATCCTATTTTGAGATTTTCAATTTAAGTTATAAAAACATATATCTTATTCTGTTTAGCTTTCGGTTAGCCATTTTTATTCAGAATGCGTAGTATATGCCATACCATGGGATAGCTTGGGGTCACTTGTGGCTTGAAGAACCGTGTCGCGTCCAGGGTGTAGACTCGAGGCATGACACAACTACAAGAAGCTAGGCTAAGGCAATTAACTCTAACCGTAAGGTGGTGCTACACAACTGAAACCAAGCCCTAAAAAATATACTACCACCTAGACTAAGGATCTCAACCGTAATTCTAAGATAAAGCTAAAAATCGAGCTACAAGGATCATAAACTCCTAAGTCCAATTATGCAAACCACAATACCCACAAACAATTAGCAAAATACCATACTAACACCTTAATCGAGCAAAGTCTAGAATAACATAAGTCAAAACCTACCTGGAGGCCGATCACGCGCTCATGAACCTACTACACCAGAGCTTTTCCTTTTTGGGAAGCTTTTGACTGCTGTCACTCTATCGAAATTATAATTTATGCGTTAAAATATGAAGAACAATTCCCATATTACTACTTTGGAATTTGGGTCAAAAATGCCCGTGGGTCCCGCGTATGAAATCCAAAAATAAAACTCGCAATTATGTCCCTCGTGGGACAAGGATCACATGCTCAAAATTTGAGCATGATCAACTTCCAATATCAAGCTCAAATCATCCCTAAAAATCAAGAGTAAACCAAAGATTAAAATGAGAATTTAACGAAAAGAGGGCCTGAAAACTTACAAATTAACAATGAAAAATCGACCACGGGCAAGAAATAATTTGCCCCAAGCTTTAACAAGTGATTCCATTGAGAATTCTTAAGCTCAATCTCTCAAAAATGGAGGATTTCCGTGTATAATGATTTGAAAAATGAAGGAAATTAATATATACTTCTAGGCCACTGGCCTTCGCATACGCGGGGAGGCCACTACGTATACAACCTCATGTAGGCGACCAACCCCTCACAAATGCGGAGTGGAAATGAAATCGGGGCCCAGAACCCCTTCTTCGCGGACCCAATGGTGCCACCACATACATGAGTTTGCTAACGCGACCAACCCTCGCGCACTAAGAGGGTAAAAATATGGCTGGGAAAAAGTAGCAATATTTGCCAAGTTCGAAAATGCTCGGATGGACCTACAAGATTTATTTGGAGTCCTGTGCATGCAAATGAAATATGCTATCCCTATAAAAAAATGGCATTTCAAACTTAACAAAATCGATGTAATTCCAAACAAAGTTTGTTTCAATGAAAAGTGAGTCCCACACCCAAAAAAACCCATTTTAGCCAAAAGCCACCCAATAGAGGCTATGGGGACCTGCTTTGACGTGCTTGCTTGGATAGTCTCAGGAAAAAATGAATATATCTCTATTCTAAAGTCATATGGAAAAACAGCTTAGTGCATCAAAAACTAAACTCGTAGACCACCGAAACTTTTGACCCAAATTTTCAGAGAATTTCTTAACAGAATTTGCAATAACTTTTGCCAACTTTTCTTTTACAGCTTGCTTCACTTTAAAATTTAACATACGACAATTTTGAAATTAAAATACCTCATAAAATATCCTTCTTAACATATTAAGCTCTTTGTTTAATCCTAAAAGCACACGTTAATTCAAACATTTAAACAGGTGGGTGTTACGATACAGTAGGCATTGGCCATTGCATTTAATCCATATTATTGCATTGCATTAGCATTTGAATTATTTTTGTGGTTGAGATATATCGTGATAGTGTTCATAATGAACTTCTGAACTTTTTATGCATGCAGGATTATTTTTAGTATTCTTTATTCGGTGTAGTATCTGCTTAAGCTCAGTAGCCTATGATGCCTACTGAGTACAAGTAGACTATACTCACTCCTACTTTATGCATCATTTGATGCTGATCCTGGTTTGAGTGGCACCCACGGTCAGAGATCATGCTTGCAATTGACCTTCGAAGCGGTGGTGAACACTTGTCTTCGGGGACTAACCCAACTTCATTTATCTTTTATTTTTGTTTTATCTACTTCAGAGACAACTTTGTATTTTAGTTTTGAATCTTAGTTCTAGAGGTCACTCTTGTATTTGTGACAACTGAGTCTTGGGATTCCTAACATACAGTTTTCTCTTCATTCTGAGTATATTGGGGTTGTTTTAGTAAATTGCATGAGTGTTTTGCTAGTTTGCCTTTTCTATGAGTTGTTTGTATTAGTTGAGCTTGATTTACCTACCATGGATGGGACGGGGTAGGTTCCATCACACCTTTTGTGACTTTGGGGTTGTGACAATAGTGTCGATTTTAAAATTTTAAAACCAAACCAAACCAAACTGTGATTTTGATTTTGAATGTGAGCAGGATTTATATCTTTTTTTTACCACATAATGATTTACTTAATATTCCATAATTTGAACATTTTTAATCAACTGGAAAAAAGATTACACAAAAAAAAAATATAGATGATGAATATTCCATGATATATATATATATATATATATATATATATATATATATATATATATATATATGTAACACCCCAGAATTTCAGTCAGCGGTAACACTTAGAACTCAGAAAAATTTGGCTGCTGTTGGTCAACACAGGCAGCCTCCACGGGCGTCGAAGTTCTGACGGGCCATGGGGTGCGTCAAGTGGCCCCTGATCTAAGCCTTCCTCAGCCCGACGGGTGGTCATGACGGGCATCGCCAGTGCGACGGCCCATGGAAACCCATCGTCAAAATGCCCAGTGACTTTTCCCCTCCTCCCCTTCCCTCAACGGGCAACCCCACGGGCGTCGCTGGTGCGACGACCCATGGGAGATCATCGTCGGAATGGTCCAGTAGACCCCAACCAAAGTACCCCACTGCCCGATGTCTTTGCCCAATAGGCCATCGTGGGTGAAATGCCCATCGGGTAGCCCGTGAGGCAGGATTTTCTGCAGCTTCTATTTTAAGTCCCAAGGGTATTTTTGTAATTACCCATACTTTTAACTCTTAAGTGAGGTCGTTTTGGCCACTTTTAGTAGGGTTTCATACTTAATTAGCCTAAGTCCTTCCTTATTCCTCATCCATCTCCTAAAAGAGGAAAGGACTTCTCCAATCTCCAAGTTCAAGCTCCATACAAGGGATTAAATTCCAAGTCTTCATTCTTCTCACCCAAGGTTTAGAAAGCTTCAATTAAGGTTTCTGGGTATTCAATAAGGGGATTCTTTCACTCTTATGACCAAAACCCCAAATTCTTCTAAATTGAATTTATGAATTTCAAGTTAGGGTTGTTACCCAATTCTCATGGGCTTTCCTATTAAGTATTTTCTCATGATTCTTCAATAAATTCTAAGTTCAACTTCATGATTTACATGGGTTTTGAAATTGATTATCTACCTTATGATTTGAAGGCTAACTCTAGCTAAATTTTGCATGAATGGTTTGATTTAAGGAAAATTGCATGCATTTATATTATGATCTCAAATATTTGTGAAATTTTGTGCCAAATTCTTCAAGTTATGAATTTAGAAAAGACAAGTAAATTATGGTTGTGCTAAGATTTAAGACTTATGAATTTGAATTTGCATGACATTAGATATGTCACAAGTATATATGAGTTATATGTATGCATCTTTTGGGAGTAGTATTTAGCACCGAGCGATGAGGGTTCGATTACCCAAGTCCAAAACTACGTTGCCAGCGTAGGTGAAGAGGGTCCTCGTTAGTTGAGAGTTTCTCCTCGTGAAGATGGGTCCTCGTTAGTTGAGAGTATCCCTTATAAAAGTGGTTCCACGCTATGATATGTATAGTACCCCATTTCTTGGCAAGTTTCCGGGTAGCTTTGCCAACTAGAGTTATGTAGTTGGATTCCATGTAGCTCACATAGTCTGTTGTCGGTTATAAGAAACTCCCGTATGAATGTTTCAAGTCTTTTGTTTTGATATCTTTTACCTTATGCTTAAATTATGATTTCTTATGACTTCTCTTTTATGCATGATCTCAGCCTTAACTATGTTTTAAGCATGTTTGATTTCAACTATGCATATCTCACATACTCAGTACATCCTATAGTACTGACGCATATCTTGCGCTGCATCCTTTGATGATACAGATTCAGACTCCACTCCTCAGGCTCATGGCTAGACACCATCATAGATCTAGCTTCTGTTGGTGAGTGCTCATTATCCGAGGGCTAGTGTTAGACTTATCTCTTTATGTAGTTTTCTTTGGATTTATGAGTTATTCGGGGTCTTGTCTTATCAAATCTTATGTTAGACTTAGAGGCTTCAGACATAGCTAGTTTGTATTCTGGTTGGTGTTTGGTAGACCTTATCCCATTTTGGTTTATGGTCTTCTATCTTCATTATGTATGCTTTCGCTATGTTTCTTCTATGGAATAACTGAGTATGCTATGACCAAGGGTTAACTTGGGACACTTGTGGTCTAGGGGGTAGACTCGAGGCATGAAAAAATTGGTATCATAGCCTCAGGTTCAAGAGTCCTAGGGTGTCTGAAGCCGCATAAAGTAGAGTCTCTTTCATGTGTGTGAAGCATGCCACACATATGAGAGGAAAGCTATGAGATGTCTTAGGAAAAGTTCACTTCTTTCATGATCAGTATCGTGTGATAAGTTTTAACTCTGTTACTCCTCTAATCCATTCGTGTTACATTTCAGATTATGCCTCCTCATCGTGCTATGCCTCGCCGGGCCAAATCCCGAAATGCTAATCCTCCAATTCTACACCTCAAATCACCAATACGGAGTTCAGAAATGCCATCCATATGCTAGCTCATACTGTGGCTGCCCAGCAAATCAGCAGGCTCCTATCCCCATCCACCCTCAAGGTGGAGTAGCAGCCCGAGTTCGAGATTTTGTTCGCATGAACCCACCTGAGTTCTGGGGTTTGAAAGTGGGTGAGGATCCACAAAATTTCTTGGATGAGGTAAAGAAGATCTTTTGTGTGATGCAAGTGGGTGGTGTGGATTGTATTGAGCTAGCTTCCTACAAACTCAAGGACGTGGCTCATATTTGGTTCACTCAATGGAAGGATGTTAGAGCTAGGGACGTAGTTTCTATGGCTTGGGAATGCTTTGAAAGGGATTTTCTTGACCGGCTCTTCCTGAGGGAGTTGAAGCAAGCTAGGATCAAAGAATTTGTGAATTTGAGGCAAGGCTACGTGTCAATTCAGGAGTACGGATTAAAGTTCACCCAGCTTTCTAGGTATGCTCCTTCTATGGTGGCTGACCCATGGGATGAGATGAGTAAGTATATTTATGAAGTGTCAAATTCGGTGAAGAAGGAGTGTAGGTATACGATGCTTTTGGGTGACATGAATATTTCTTGACTTATGACTCATGCCCAACAGATCGAGGGAGATAAAATAAGGGAGAAGTTTAGGGAGAACAAAAGGGTTAGGTCGAAGAGCTAAGGTTTTAGCTATCAGAAGTCCAGGGGCGGACATCGCTCTTCGTTTCAGAAGAAATCATCAGGACCCGTTCATTCTTCAGCTAGTCGTCCTACTCATGCCTCCAGGCCTCATCACGATCAGACTGGTAGAGGAGTTGGTTCCTTTTCGCAGGGGAGTGTTACAAAGGGTGCTCCTTACCCTTCTTACAACAAGTGTGGTAGAAGTCATCTCGGGGAGTTTTTAGCTAGTTTAGGTTGATGTTTTGGATGTGTCCAGGTTGGAAACAAGGGGGAGATATTGTAACACCCCAGAATTTCAGTCAGTGGTAAAACTTAGAACTCATAAAATTCTACTGTTGTTGGTCGACATGGGCAGCCGCCACGGGCGTCAGAATTCCAATGGGCCGTAGGGTGCATCCACTGGCTTCTGAGCCAAGCCTTCCTCAGCCTGATGGGCGGTCATGACGGGCGTCACAGGTGCGATAGCCCATGGAAACCCACCATCAAAATACCCCAGTGACTTTTCCCCACACGGGCGTCGTAGGCGCGGTGGGCCGTAGGAGCTTATCGTCGGAATGGTCCAGCAGACCCCAACCAAAGTACCCCCCTTGCCCGATGTCTTGGCCCAATGGGCCTTCATAGGTGCGACGCCTGTCGGCTAGCCCGTGAGGCAGGATTTTCTGCATTTTCTATTTTAAGTCCTAAGGGTATTTTTATAATTATCTACCCTTTTAACTCTTAAGTGAGGTCGTTTTGGCCACTTTTAGTAGGGTTTCATCCTTAATTAGCCTAAGTCCTTCCTTATTCCTCATCCATCTCCCAAAAGAGGAAAGAACTTCTCCAAGCTCCAACTTCAAGCTCCATACAAGGGATTAAATTCCAAGTCTTCATTTTTCTCACCCAAGGTTTAGAAAGCTTCAATTAAGGTATGTGGGTATTAAATAAGGGGATTCTTTCACACTAATGCCCAAAACCCCAAATTCTTCTAAATTGAATTTATGAATTTCAAGTTAGGGTTCTTACTCAATTCTCATGGGCTTTTCTATTAAGTATTTTCTCATGATTCCTCAATAAATTCTAAGTTCAACTTCATGATTTACATTTGGGTTTTGAAATTGATTATTTACCTAATGATTTGAAGGCTAACCCTAGCTAAATTTTGCATGCATGGTTTGATTTAAGGAAAATTGCATGCATGATATTATGATCTCAAGTATTTGTGAAATTGTGTGCCAAATTCTTCAAGTTATGAATTTAGAAAAGACAAGTGAATTATGGCTATGCTAAGCTTTAAGACTTATGAATTTGAATTTGCATGACATTAGATATGTCACAAATATATATGAGTTATATGTATGCATCTTTTGGGAGTAGTATTTAGCACCGAGCGATGAGGGTTCGATTACCCAAGTCCAAAACTACGTTGCAGTATAGGTGAAGAGGGTCCTCGTTAGTTGAGAGTGTCTCCTCATGAAGATGGGTCCTCGTTAGTTGAGAGTGTCCCTTACGAAAGTGGTTCCACGCTATGATATGTATAGTACCCCATTCCTTGGCAAGTTTCGGGGTAGCTTTGCCAACTAGAGTTATGTATTTGGATTCCATGTAGCTCACATGGTCTATTGTCGGTTATAAGAAACTCCCCTATGAATGTTTCAAATCTTATGTTTTTTATATCTTTTACCTTATGCTTAAATTACGATTTTTTATGACTTCTCGTTTATGCATGATCTCAGCCTTAACTATGTTTTAAGCATGTTTTGATTTCAATTATGCATATCTCACATACTCAGTTCATCCTATAGTACTGACGCATATCTTGCGTTGCATCCTTTGATGATGAAGATTCAGGCTCCACTCCTCAGGCTTGTGGCTAGACACCGTCAGAGATCTATCTTTTGTTGGTGAGTCCTCATTATCCGAGGGCTAGTGTTAGACTTATCTCTTTATGTAGTTTTCTTTGGATTTCTGTGTTAGTTGGGGTCTTGTCCCATCAACTCTTATGTTAGACTTATAGGCTTCAGACATAGCTAGTTTGTATTCTGGATTGGTGTTTCGTAGACCTTATCCTGTTTCGATTTATGGTCTTCTATCTTCATTATGTATGCTTCCGCTATGTTTCTTGTATTAAATAACTGAGCATGCTATGATCAAGGGTTAACTTGGGACACTTGTGGTCCCGAGTCCCGTGTTATGTCTAGGGATAGCCTCGGGGCGTGACAATATATATATATAGAGAGAGAGAGAGAGAGGGTTTTGCTACCTACTACATGAAGTTAGAACATTTACATTGTATTTATTTTTTCTGTAAAATATTCCTACCGGCTAATTAAAAGTTCATAAAAATAAGAACATATAGTCTTTTACTTGAAATTTTTTAATTTTCCTCTATAATTCAAAATCCATCTTTGATTTTCTAAAATACTCCTAACAAAAAATTAAGTAAGAATAATATGAAAATCTTTTTGGATTTTCACTCTTTATCTATTGTGTTTTATTCTCTTCATCATCCATCCATGATAAGTAAGAAACTCTAATTGTTTCAAAAAAAAATTGACACGCTAAAGAAGCAAAATGAGATCAACTTAGAAGTGACTTTTTCAAAACGATATACTGGCTTTTTTAGAAATAATAGTGAACTCTCTACCCTATGTAGGACCGCTCAACAAGGGAAACCCAACCAAAAGTCCAAAATCACAATGAAACAAGGATAACCCAACTAGAAACAGATTAACAAGAACTACCCACGAGCTACAACTCCGGGAAAACACCTCTGAAGGCTAACTTACCCTCATCCACTACTAAAGAATAAACTACCAATAAAATAACACATCGGTACTACAATTCGAGTAGCCAAACAACTTAAACAAGTAGCAGGTAGGTATATAAGCAATTACACGACAGAAGGGATAGAGTCGCAACACGAGCGGGACTAACATAAGTTGAAGGTAGCAAAAGCCTAACCTGGAGCAACGATATCAGGAACCTCTACCTCTGGCCCACCAAGAGGAGTATCAAGCTGATGGGATATAACTCTGGACTGAGTAGTCGAAACTAAAGGCCTAACCAGCCCTCGCCGGGGACAATATCTATAAAGGTAACCAATCTCTCCACAAAGATAACAACAGGCTGTCTGGGATACACAATCCTGGGGCAATTCCTAGCAAAGTGCCCAGGCTCACCACACCAAAAACAGACTATACCAGATGAAGCCCGATGGGAAAATCTCACCTCGTACTCCAATACCGACAGACAACCCTGCTGAAGAACTAGAAGCTCAACTATAACTGAAGCACCACTCACAAAACCAGGTACTGAAACACTCATCGGAGGACTCAGAGTCCTAGCCATGGTGTCCTGAAGCGCTGAGGTCGCTATAAATCCAATCGGAGGTTGGGCTGACCCCACACCCCCTATCTAGTACAGTAAACCCTCACTCTGGAGTCCTGGCGCTAACAAAAGAACTGAAGCAACAGGCATATAAGCCTCGGCACCAACCGCTATCGCATTCGTCTGAGGAATTTGAGAATGAATGAACAACCGAAGTTTAAAAGTCAATAGAGCCAGGAACGCATGATGAGGAGCCAAGAAGATGAATTTTTTCCTAAAAATGCCCTGTAGCCTCCCGCAGATAGGATATAGACGTCATCGTACCAATCCGTGAGATTCTACTTAGACACTTGCTTCTGTACCATGACACCGGTGAACTTAGAGCTCTGATACCAAGCTGTTACGACCCGATTTCTCAAGTCATGATGGCACCTACAATCTCCCAGTAGGCGAACCAATTCCTGTAGCCCAGAACGGTTAGTAATGGGCTACTACCTAACCAAAACGCACCAGCAAGCAGAAATAAGCGAAAGCAAAACTCGAATATAAATACATAAAGGAAACTACACCAACCCCAAGACTTGGTATCAATAGTACAGAAGCTTCTAATAGGATACAAGTGCTGGTAGTAACAAAATACAACATAAATTTCCTCTGAAAGTACAAAGAGCAACCGTACAACAAATGAGATATAGACAAGCCCCGACCGTCAGGCGCTCACTCTAGTCTCAAAGATCTAAAAGCTGCACAAGTCTCCAACGTGATCAACGGCGAAAGCTCAGCTAATATCTGCACAAAAAAGTGCAGAAGTGTAGTATGAGCACCAAAATCATAGGCCGACTGAGCGTATATAAGATATAAAAGCAGTAAGTAACAGATAGCAAGAAAGCAGTCACTGAGGCAATGAGCAAGGCACAAGGAGCTAGCACAGATCATCCATAACCAAGAGCTTCAAGTAACACATGCTAGCACAGAGATACAATTACACAGAATCACAGGTGAAGGAAAGGAGAACGCACCTGGAGTCCTTGCACAATAATATAAGTAAGTAGAGAGAGAGTTGAGAAAATGGCGGTACACCGGTAACCTCAAGTGGAAGGAAAAGATGGAGAGCAGTCTAACATACTCAAAATGGAATCAACAAGTATAAGGAAATCATAACACCAATCCAATCATATGATAGCATAACCAGGGAATCACCTCACAAGTACAACCCTAGGATGAAATAACTAGGCCATAATAACCGAGAGATACCACTCGCTTCCCACAAGAATAGAACCAGAGTCTCACACTCTGCTCAGAAGGCCACACAAATGTGCCTCAATAAGATAGAACTCTAAAGCCCTCTCAATAATCAAAAATCCCACAGCCAAAGCCTCAACAGGCTAGCCATCACTAATCTTTCAAGAACCAGGTGCCAAGACAAGCTCTAAGTAAAAACAGGAGTAAATATAGTCTAGCTACAGTCCCAACGGCCGCCCATACAACCGAGGAACACAATCAAGTGAAAACAAACCCTCCGGCATCCCATACTATCGGAGCGTACACTGAACACACAAAAAACAAGGGTGGAATCCAATGCATTATATGATATGATGTGAAATAGAACCTCTGTATATACCTCCTCCGGTGCCAATCAGGCCCAGCAGGCAGGTTCCATGGAAGGACTCAGCCTGTATACCTCTACTCCACCGTATACCCTTCCCTCCGGCGCACGCAGCCCGAAGCCCCAGGCCCAGAGTGGCAAGGTCCATGGAGGTCCCCGACCCCATACTAAAACTCAGTATCAAGACATGTCATCCGAAAGCAAGTCCGGGATCAAGATAGAGACCCAGTCTCAAGTATGCATGCCCAGACCCCGTCCAGGACTAAAGTAGTAGAAAATGCCTCAAAAACCCCTCCAAGGGTGCCCGGGCGTAACCGGGTCTAAAACTGTAGTAAATCAAGTCTAGTGCTCCGCCCCGCAGAGACTAGTATCAGTAATAAAATCAAGTCTGTTGCTCTGCACCGCAGAGACTAGTACCAGTAATAAAATCAGTGCGAAGACATCCAAAAATCCCCTCTTCTATTAACAACAGTACCAAAAACGGGCCCTCAGGGCCATGCAAATTTAGGAAAACTGTCAGTAGTGGCTCATAGCCAAAACTGTAGTAAAACATGCAGGGGAAAACCTTTTTTAATGGATGATATGCTCGCACACAAATATAAAAGTATCCCAACGGCTCACAACAATTTCTATCAGCCCTGCACAGGCCCAATAGCTACTCAGCAGACATAACCAGCCTAAAAGGATAATCTCTATGTCCGGGATTCGCGGACATTCCCAAATAGCCCACCATCTATGTTCTAGAGTCAATACAAGGCCACACAGGACCACAAAGGTAATATACATTACTACGCGAATACTACAAATAATGTATGAAATAGACGGACGAAAGGCGGACAAGGTCTGGGGTACCAACCTATAACAACCCATCCAAGGATGCTAATTAATGCAGTTATAGCCTATATACGCAGAGTCTAGATAGGGGAAAACCATAACCTACCTGTCATCCGATGACTAGCTGTGGGAACGACATCGTCCAGACTCGAACAGCTCCAGGAAGCTCTGAATCACACAAAACAAATACTTTCAACTGAAGTCCCAAAGGCGTCTTTATGAAGCCTAACTAACCAAGGTAATAGAACAATTGCTAGAATCGATGAGGCTGCAAGAACGAGCCATAGCCATTTGATAAGGTGTTAATGTCACACTCGTGATCAGCCAACTCCAAAGAATAAAATAAGGCCAATAACAATAAGAAATGGCAGCTAAATCCAACAATAATATGTTAACCACATCTCAAAGGAGTGACGAGCTCCCGAGGCACTATTTCAAGGCGTACTTCACGTTGTCCAATCTAATCACTATCGTATGCGATCCCAAAAAGAATCACACAATTTCCCAATCCCTCCAGCACCTTAACACAACCAGAATACCACAACAATAACCAAACATAACAAGATAAAGGCTGTCCAAAGCCACAAATCCAAAATACCACTTCGTGGTTCAAAAATCCATAAAATAATACTAGAACATATAATAACGAAGGAGGATCGTAGGAGGAAGGTTACCTTGACAAAAAGCTTTGAAATACCAAGCTAAACATGTTGTTATAAGGACCCACCACGAGCTGTAACAATATACGGCAAGAAAACACGACAACATGCCGATAACGATAAGTTTTCCTCGGAATTGATTCTAATGGTACAAGAAAGGCGAAAATGTGTAAATGACCGGAAGGGTCATTACAGATAATCCTAACCACCACCCAATTGATTTGAATGTAATGATATAAAACAGAGTAGTACATTGACAAGTTTAAAACTATAAGACATTTTTAATAGAAAACAAGTGCGAAAAGATAAAAAATACTATTTAAGACTACGTCTCATTCATATAAGAGTGACTTAGGAGAACAATACAAGTATTTATTAACTGATAGACTGCTAGTGACCCTTACCATAGAAACCCCTACATAAGAACTGGGAACCACTGTAGCTGCCTTGATGGCGTGGCCTCTTATCGCTGCCTCGTGGGCCTCGTGATGAATGCCCTCAATGGTGCGGGTGTGACCAATAACATCCAAGAAGGACTGTACTAAAGAAACCTTACTCTTAGTAGCAAGGCAAAGCATAAATCAAAACCCTATGATAAAAGAGTGCACTCTCTCGTGCTTGGTATTTAGAATCATAGTAGCATGTCTGGATAACTCATGGAACCTTGACTCATACTCGGCTACTGGCATATAGCCTTGCTCTAACCTCAAGAACTCATCCCTCAGTCTCTCATGCTCATTGTGGGCTATGTTCTTCCTCAAGAAAGTCTCGGGAAACTGTGCCCAAGTCATAAAAGGGGACCTAGCTGGTCTGCACTCACTACAAAAAATGCTCAAATTATGGGGGTTATTTTTTCAATTTGAAGCAGTTATTGACCCCCATAAATTAAATTGCAGCATTTTGAGAACCGCTACAATTACCCTTGCTACGAGCATATTTGTGGCGATTTTAAGAAACCTCCATTACGATCACCAAAAAATGACTATTGAATTTGTGGGGGGTTTTAAAATCTATTTGTGACAATTTACAACCTCCATAACATATTTTCCATATTTCAAAAAATTAAATTTGCCTGGATTTTAAAATGCCACAATATGATGTCAATATTTACATAATCTGATTTGTGAAATCTTATAATGTCATGAACCAATTTCTCAGTCATGATGGCACCTACAACCCCCCAGTAGGCGAACCAATTCCCGTAGCCTGGAAAGGTTAGTAATGGGCTACCTTCTAACAGTTTAAGCGGAAGATTCGATACATAAGCGGAAGCAATGGCATAATGAGAAGAAAATAGATACAAGAGAGATATAAACAAGCGGAATCTAAACCAACCCAAAACCTAGTATCATAGCGTATAGAAGCCCGAACTACATAAGGAGTACAAGGGTCCAAAAGAAATATACATATACACAAGATGTCTCTGAGTAATGACAGAGTACAGAATATACAAAAGATAAACTAAGTCAAGCTCTGAACGCCAAGAGCTCACCCTCAGCCTGGATGGTCCAAAAACAGCACCCGCACGAGTCTCCAGCGCTCTATTGGTGATTGCCCACACTAGGATCTGCACCAGAAGATACAGAGGGTAGGGTGAGCACCAAATGTGAAGCATAAGGTACCCAGTAGGTATCATAGGCCGACTGGGCACATATAAAGTAAAAGAGCAATAGCAGATAGGGAAGAAACAAACAGTCACAGAAATCAATGAAAACATACACTGGAACTAACCCATAGGGAAGACAACAGAAGGCAACATACAAGACTAGCAAATAGAATATATACACACAACAAGCACAGGTGAAAGTAAGGATGACGCACCTGGGATCCTCGCAAAACAGTATATATGTAAATAAGTTCTAACAATGGGCGGTATACCGGTAACCTCAAGTATAAGGAAAAAGAAAGAGAAGAATAAAGGTAGACATGCTCGACAAACATGAATTAATACCCAATCAAGTCATACAAAACTAAATCCAGGAACTCACCACCTCACAGTAATCCTGCTCATACTCAACCGTAACAGAGAACAATATCAGAATAAAGTAACTAGAGTCTACCTACAGTCCCTCGGCCGCCCATACAACGAGGAACGCAATCAAGTGAAAACAAACCCTCCGGCATCCCATACTATCAGAGCGTACAATTAACAAATAGCAAACAAGGGTGGTATCTCAAACAATGGATGATATGATGCATGAAAACCTCGGGGTGAAATAGAACCTCTGTATGTACCTCATCCGATGCCGATCGAGCCCAGCAGGCAGGTTTCATGGAAGGAGACAGCCCGTATACCTCTACTCCACCGTATACCCTTCCCCCCTGCACACGCAGCCCAAAGCCTCAGGCCCAGAGCGACAAGGTCCATGGAGGTCCCGGACCCCATACTAAAACTCAAAAACAAAACGTGTCCTCCAGAATTGAGTCTGGGTTCAAGCCAATGGCTAAGTTTCAAATATGCATGCCTAGACCCTGTCTAGGACTAAAACAGTGAAAAAGATGTCTCAAAAACCCTTCCACGGGTGCCCGGGCACAACCGGGTCTAAAACAGTAGTAAAAATATCTCAAATGCTCGACCCGACCGAGCCTGATATCATTTCAAATCAGTAAGAAAACTCAGGTAGCACTCTGACCTGGTCAATTCTAGCAATAGTGGTAAATCATGATAAAACCATATTTTTAACCTTCTTTTAACCCAAGAAGATCCACGTATCAAGTCAAATCATTTCCAAATCCAATTTCATCTAAAATAGGCCCCCGGGTCCATGCAAGGTTTAGAAAACCAGTTTCCATAGGCCCGAAGCCAAAAACCATAATAAAATGTGGAAAAACCTTTTTATATGCATGGAAATGATATGATCAACCCAAATAGTTGCCCGGCAGCTCACAATCAACCTAACGACCCTACACAGGCTCCGAAGCTACTCAACAAGCATAACCAGCCTAGAAGGATATTTATATGTCTGGGACTCGCGGACATTCCCAATAATCCTACCTTCTATGTTCCAGAGTCAACAAGACCTCACGGCGTCACAAGGGTAATAAATATATCAACTAATAGGAATACTACACACAACGGAGGAAAGAAATAGGACGAATCATGGAAAAGCGGTCAAGGTCTGTGGTACCAACCTAACAACCCAACCCAAGGATGCCAACTAGTACAATTTTTCCCGATATATGCAAAGTCTAGGGAGTTAAGCTGTAACCTACCTGTCGTCTGACGACAAGCTGCGGGAACGATGATATTTGAGGCCGAGCTACTCCGAGAAGCTCCGAATAAGAATCAAACTATCAAATTTATGAATAAAATGTTAAGACGAGTCTAACGATATCTATATTGCTACAATTGTAGTTGGGTCAATATTCGGGTCAAAAGTGGGACTACAGGACCCGCAATCCGAAACTAAAAATGAAAAGAACCACGATGACACCAACGATGCCAAGAAGGCATGCTCCAAATTTGAGCACAATTGGACAAGGGAAGGGCACCAAAACAGCCCGCCCAAGTTGGAGATTAAAGAATGGAAATTTCGAAAATAAAAACGGAAATTGGGCAAGAATTACTTACCAAAATGATGGAAAATCAGCCCAAGACGGATAAAACTTTACACCCACGAACATGCAAAAGCTTAGGGGGCAGAATCTACTACAAAATCTAAGCTTTGGATGAGCATCAACGGAGGAATTAAGAGAAAAACCGAAGAAGGCAAGTTGGGGAAGATGACTTACAAAGAGGCAAAATACTACGGATAATCGACGAACAAATAATACCCCAGTTGGGGAAGATAATTTACCGAGAGGCGAAGAACCACGGATAATCGATGAACAAATAATTCCCCAAGGTTTAGAACTGAAATGGAGCAAAATGGTGGAGATAATTTTGAGTTTTAGAGTGAGAAAAGTGAGGAGAAGGGCTGGAAAAAAATGAAATGATAGCAATAAATAGCTGCTGTCCGCAGCTGATTTTTTGCACTTTTTAGAAAATTTGACGGGGCATTCCGGGCACAATCGGAAATCGATATTCAAAAACCAATAGTGCTAATAGAGTGGAAACGACGTTCCGGACTCAACAAAATCAATGAAACTTCCATACGAGGTCGTTTCGGAGAAATGTTGACCCAAGTCAACTCTAACGAAAAGGAACTCAAAGGCTCAAAATGAGTCTGACTCACCCGAAACCCGAACCAACCATCTTTCTAGCCCAAACTCAACATTCTGAAGCTGATGGAATCGTAGGATTTTGAATCCGACACTCCGATTATCGAAAGTCACCCAAAGTTACACTGTCGGCCTGAAAACTGAGAAAACAACACAAACCCCACATCGGACATTCTCAGGCCTCAACTAAAGGTTCAACCAGACCAAAATCATCACTCCAGAGCTAACAAAACTGTCAGAATTCAATTCCGAGCATGCTAGCTAAGAATGTTGACTAAAGTCAACAATATTCTAAGTTTAAAGCTCTAAAATCGACGAACGACTAAAATGACCAAACGAACGACCAGGGCACCAAACTACCGGTCCCAGCAAGCCATAAATGACTTGGGGCCACTACAGGAAGGCTCTAACATTGCAATAAATGCGAAAATACGAAGATGACCGGAAGGGTCATCACAACATCCACTACTAAAAAGACTTTCGTCCTCTAAAGTCAAGAAGAAGGGAGTACCCGAAGGCTCGAACAACTGCGGATACTGAGCACACAACTCACTCTCGGTCTCCCAGGTAGCCTCCTCGACCGGGCGATGTCTCCACTGCATTTTCACAACCAGAATCTCCCTAGATCTCAACCTCCTGATATCTCTGGCCAGAATAGCTATTGACTCCTCAACAAATGATAAACTCTCATCCATCTAAACCGAATCCCAATGCAACACATGAGACTCATCAGGCACATACCGGCGCAACATCAAACATTAAAAACTGGGTGAACAGCTGAAAACATCAGAGGCAAGGCTAACATATAGGCAACACTACCAACCCTCTGTGGAATCTCAAATGGCCCAATAAACCTGGGGCTAAGCTTGTGCCGCCGACCAAATCTCATCACGCCCTTCACGGGTGATACTCAGAGGAAAACCAGATCACCAACACTGAACTCCAAGGCATGAAGTCTAGGATCAACGTAGCTCTTCAGCCTATTCTGGGCTGCTCTAAGTCTATCCTGGATCAAATGGACTCGGTCAAAGGAATCTCTAAGTAAATCTGTACCCTGCGGTCTGGACTCTAACCCATCAAACCAACCAATGGGCGATCTACAATGCCTACCATACAAAGCCTCGAAAGGTGCCATGCAAATGCTCAAATGAAAGATATTATTATACGCAAAGTCAGCCAATGGCACAAACTGATCCCATGAACCTCCAAAGTCAAGAACACAAGCCCGAAGCATGTCCTCCAGACCTGTATAGTCCTCTCGGACTAGCCATCTGTCTGAGGGTGGAAAGCAATACTAAGTTGAACATCCGTACCCAAATCCCTCTGTATAGCTCTCCAGAACTGAGATGTGAACTGAGTGCCGCGATTTGAAATGAGAGAAGCTGGGACTTCGTGAAACTGTACATTCTCACAAATGTAGATCTGAGCTAACCTCTCTGCCCCGTAAGAAGTCTGAACCGGCAAGAAATATGCTGACTTAGTCAACATATCAATGATTACCCAAATAGAGTCAAACCCCTGAGTAGTACGAGGCAAACCAACAATAAAGTCCATAGTAATACCTTCCCACTTCCACTTAGGAATGGGAAGTCGCTGCATCAAACCACCCGGTCTCATGTGCTCGAACTTCACCTGTTGACAGTTCAAGCACCGAGATACGAACTCTGCCACATCTCGCTTTATACCACCCCACCAATAAAGCTGCCTTAGATCTTTATACATCTTTATTGCGCCAGGATGAATGGAGTATCTGGAGCAGTGTGCCTAACGTAGTATCAACTGTATCAAATCACCAACTCTCGGAACACAAAGTCGATCCTCAAACCTCAGAATCCAATTAGAACCCAAGGTAGCCTGGTTGGCCTCACCCTGAACCACCTGATCACGAAGGTCACACAAACTCTGATCCTCAAACTGTCGGCTCTGAATTTGATCACCTAGAGTAGAGCGAACCTCAACACTAGAAAGAACTCTGCTGGGATCCGATAAGTCAAGCCTAACCAAACGGTTAGCCAAGGAATGGATATCCAAGGCCAATGGTCACTCTGAAATGGAAAGTGAAGCTAGGATGCCCATACTCACCGCCTTCCGACTCAAGGCATCCGCTACCACATTTGCCTTGCCCGGATGGTATAAAATAGTGAAATCATAGTCCTTCAACAACTCAATCCATCTCCTCTGTCTCGAGTTCAGCTCGCACTGACTTGTAATGTACTGAAGGCTACGATGGTCATGAATATCTCACAATGAACTCCATATAGATAGTGCCTCCAGATCTTTAGCACGAGGACTACCGCTGCCAAATCTAAGTCGTGAGAGGGGTAGTTGCGCTCGTGAACCTTCAGCTGCCTCGACACATATACTATCACTCGACCCTGCTGCATCAACAAGGAGAAACTCTGACCCTCAATTGGCAAAGTCAAAACTAGAGCTGAAGTCAATAAGGCCTTAAGCCTCTGAAAGTTATCCTCGCACTGATAAGACCACTGAAATGGAACATCCTTCCTAGTCAGCATAGTCAAGGGTTCTTCTATGAAAGAAAATCCCTCAATGAACCGTCTGTATTACCTGGCTAACCCAACAAAGCTGCGAACCTCGGTAGGAGTAGTATGTCTAGGCCAATCACGAACTGCAGAAATCTTACCTAGATCAACGCTAATCCCATCCTTAGACACCACGTGCCCTAGGAATGCAACTTACTCTAACCAAAACTCACACTTTGAGAACTTGGTGTAAAGCCGATGATCTCTCAAAGTCTGAAGTACAGTCCTCAAGTGATGCTCATACTCATCTTTACTCCGGGAGTATACCAGAATGTCATCAATGAAGACTATCACGAACATATCCAAGTACGAGCTAAGCACCCTATGCATCAAGTCCATGAAGGCTGCGGGGGCATTAGTCCACCCAAAAGACATAACCAGGAACTCATAGTGGCCGTAACGTGTCCTGAATGCTGTCTTAGGGATGTCCTCCGCCCTAATCCTCAACTGATGGTAGCTGAACCTCAAATCAATCTTAGAAAACACGGCGGAACCCTGAAGCTGATCAAATAAGTCATCAATCCTGGGCATCGGATACCTATTCTTCATAGTCACCTTATTCAGCTACCGATAATCAATACACATCTGCATCGACCCATCTTTCTTTTTCACAAAGAGAACAGGAGCACCCCAAGGAGACACACTCGGTCTAATAAACCCCTTAGTTAACAAATCCTGGAGCTGCTCCTTAAGCTCTCTTAACTCAGTAGGAGCCATACGGTAGGGAGGAATAGAAATGGGCCTGGTGCCTGGCTCTAACTCAATGGCGAAATCAATATCCCTATCAGGTGGAAGGCCTGGCAGGTCGGTAGGAAACACATCTAGAAAGTCTCTAACCACAGAAACAAACTCAGGACACGTAGGGTCAGCACTAGCATCTCAGACATACGCTAGATAAGCTAAACACCCACAGGATATCATCTTCCTAGCTCAACGATAAGAAATAATCCCAGACGGTGCATGGCTAACTGAAACCTGCCATACAACCAGGGATACACCGGGCACGGCTATGTTAACGGTCTTGGCATAGCAATCCAAAACCGCACGGTGAAAGGATAAGCAGTCCATGCCCAGTATCACATCAAAATCCAACATATCAACTATCATTAAGTAAGCCCAAGTGTCTAAATCACTAACAGATATCACGCAGGATCTCACAATCCGATCCACTACCAAAGAATCTCCTACTGGGGTCAAAACAGAAACAGGCACAGACAATGGCTTACTAGCCAACCCCAAACAAGACAGAAAGTAGACAGATACATATGAACAAGTGGATCTAGGATAAACAAGGCATAAGCTGGCTGACGGCATACAAAAATTATACCTGTGATCACGGCATCCGAGGCCTTTACCTCTGGTCTCCCATGGATCACATAGAACTGACGACGACCTCCACCTTCCCGATCGCTAACCCTACCACCTGCTCTGCCACGTGGGGCACCACCCCTAGCCTGACCACCACCCCCTCTAGCCGGAGGCTAAACTGCTCGTAGCGGCTCGGCTGGCTAAACTATACCCTTCTTGGGGCAATCTCTAGCAAAGTGACCAACCACACCACAAGTATAGGAAGCCCCTGGCGAACTACTCGGTCAGGATAAACCAGCAGAACCCGAATGGCCACCACGGCCTGATGCCCCAGAATCTGTACCTCTCGACGGCTGACCACTGTGACCTCGCTAACTGCCCTGACCCTGCTCAAACTGAGAACCAGAAGCCTGAAGAGACGCATGTACCAGTCGGCTAGACTGACCCTGATGTTGCTGCGGCTGATAACCTCGGCCCTACTATCTTGAACCTCTACCACTATGCCTATAACCATTATAACCACCCTGATGTCGAGGCCTCTTATCTCTAGCCTCGGTGTCATGACGATGTGAATCCTCAACTGTGCGGGCATAGTCTGTAATGTCCTGGAATGACCGACCACTAGGAACCAGTATCTCTACAGGCTCTCTGAACTCTCTCTGTAGCCCCCAACCAAATCTACAGACTCTGTCGGCCTTAATAGGCATAATCATGGATCCAAACAGAGCAAGCTGATGGAACCGGGTCTTATACTCTGAGACGGTCATGGTATCCTGAGAAAGTATAGTGAACTCTTCCCTCTGACGCTCTCGGTCGCTCTGTGTCAAGAACTTGTCCATAAAGGCCTCATAAAACTCATACCAAGTCAAAGTAGGTGATGGAGAAGGCCTGCAAGCAACCTGTGCCCTCCACTAAAACTTCGCTGGACCCTCCAGTTGATATGAAGTGTAGTTAACCCCGTGAGTCTCCAATAAGCCCAAATGGTGCAACATCTCCTCGCAGGTAGTGATAAATTCATGTGGGTCCTGACCCGATATACTAGCGAATCTCGGTGGTGCCAATCTCAGAAACCTACCCAAGGCCTTCTGCTTCATCTCTGTCATAGTAGGGTGAGGAGAAAGAGGCTGGGCAATCGGTGGAACTGGAACAACCTCAGCACAGGGAGCCGCAGTAGCAGGCTGCGCTCTTGAAATCTGAACACCCAAGGCTGCCCCCTGAGCGGATGTCTGGGCTATCTTATTAGGACGCTCCCCAATCATACCCAATAGTTGAAGTAACAAACCCCAAATATCTGAAGACTGAGCTAAGGCTGAAGCTGGCACATAAACTGATGCTAGAACTGGTACTGGAGTTGGTGGTGCCTGGGCTGTCCCCGGACCCACATGCTCCTGCTCTGGAGCTAACGCTGGCTCATAGTCATACTCAGGCTCTATATCCACTCTAGCAGGTGCCGCTGCTCTGGGGCGCCCTCGACCCCTACCTCTACCCCAGCGACCACCCCATCCCCTAGCTAGAGTTGGAGGTGTAGGGGCAGGAGGCTCTCCTCCGCCAAAAGCTGAAGATCTCGTACGAACTATCTGCGGAAGAGTGAACCAGAATAAGTGAGATTTCTAGAAACTTTCAAGGATACTACGCACGAAAGAGGAACAAGAACAGTCCATTTTCCTAAGATGTCTCTATAGCCTCCCGAAGATTGAGTACGGACGTGTCTGCCCAGATCTGTAGAACTCTACTAGACATTGGATCCTATACCGATGACACCGGTGAACCTAGGGCTCTGATACTAAGCTGTCACGACCCGATTTTTCAGCCATGATGGCACCTACAACCCCCTAGTAGGCGAACCAATCCCCATAGCCTGGAACGGTTAGTAATAGGCTACCTTGTAACAGTTTAAGCGGAAGATTCAATACATAAGCGGAAGCAAGGGCATAATGAGAAGAAAATAGATACAAGAGAGATATAAACAAGCAGAATCTAAACCAACCCAAAACCTGGTATCATAGTGTATAGAATCCCGAACTACATAAAGAGTACAAGGGTCCAAAAGAAATATACATATACACAAGTTGTCTCCGAGTAATGACAGAGTACAGAATATACAAAAGATAAACTAAGTCAAGCTCTGAACGCCTAGATCTCACCCTCAGCGTGGATGGTCCAAAAATAACACCCTGCACGAGTCTTCGATGCTCTATCGGTGATGGCCCACACTAGGATCTGCACCAAAAGACACAGAGGGTATGGTGAGCATCAAATGCGAAGCATAAGGTACCCAGTAGGTATCATAGGCCGACTGGGCACATATAAAGTAAAAGAGAAATAGCAGACATGGTAGAAACAAACAGTCATAGAAATCAACGAAAATGCACACAGGAACTAGCCCAGAGGGAAGACAACATACAAGGCTAGCAAATAGAATATATACACACCAAAGGCACAGGTGAAAGTAAGGATGACGCACCTGGGATCCTCGCAAAACAGTATGTATGTAAATAAGTTCTAACAATGGGCGGTATACCGGTAACCTCAAGTATAAGGAATAAGGGAGAGAAGAATAAAGGTAGACATGCTCGACAAACAAGAATTAATACCCAATCAAGTCATACAAAACTAAATCAAGGAACTAACCACCTCACAGTAATCATGCTCATACACAACCATAACAGGGAACAATAACGGAATAAAGTAACAAGAGTCTACCTACAGTCCCTCGGCCGCCCATACGACCAAGGAATGCAATCAAATGAAAACAAACCCTCCGGCATCTCATACTACTGGAGAGTACAATCAACAAACAGCAAACAAGGGTGGTATCTCAAACAATGGATGATATGATGCATGAAAACCTCGGGGTGAAATAGAACCTCTGTATGTACCTCATCCGGTGCCGATCGGGCCCAACAAGCAGGTTTCATGGAAGGAGACAGCCTGTATACCTCTACTCCACCGTATACCCTTCCCCCTGCACACGCAGCCCAAAGCCTCAGGCCCAGAGCGACAAGGTCCATGGAGGTCCCGGACCCCATACTAAAACTCAAAAACAAAACGTGTCCTCCAGAATTGAGTCTGGGTTCAAGCCAATGGCTAAGTCTCAAATATGCATGCCTAGACCCTGTCTAGGACTAAAACAGTGAAAAAGATGTCTCAAAAACCCTTCCACGGGTGCCCGGGCACAACCAGGTCTAAAACAGTAGTAAAAATATCTCAAATGCTCGACCCGACCGAGCCTGATATCATTTCAAATCAGTAAGAAAACTCAGGTAGCACTCTGACCTGGTCAATTCTAGCAATAGTGGTAAATTATGATAAAACCATATTTTTAACCTTCTTTTAACCCAAGAAGATCCACGTATCAAGTCAAATCATTTCCAAATCCAATTTCATCTAAAATAGGCCCCCGGGTCCATGCAAGGTTTAGAAAACCAGTTTCCATAGGCCCGAAGCCAAAAACCATAATAAAATGTGGAAAAACCTTTTTATATGCATGGAAATGATATGATCAACCCAAATAGCTGCCCGGCAGCTCACAATCAACCTAACGACCCTACACAGGCTCCGAAGCTACTCAACAAGCATAACCAGCCTAGAAGGATATTTATATGTCTGGGACTCGCGGACATTTCCAATAATCCTACCTTCTATATTTCAGAGTCAACAAGACCTCACGGCGTCACAAGGGTAATAAATATATCAACTAATAGGAATACTACACACAACGGAGGAAAGAAATAGGACGAATCATGGAAAAGCGGTCAAGGTCTGTGGTACCAACCTAACAACCCAACCCAAGGATGCCAACTAGTACAATTTTTCCCGATATATGCAAAGTCTAGGGAGTTAAGCTGTAACCTACCTGTCGTCCGACGACAAGCTGCGGGAACGATGATATCTGAGGCCGAGCTACTCCGAGAAGCTCCGAACGAGAATCAACCTATCAAATTCATAAATAAGATGTTAAGACGAGTCTAACGAATATCCATATTGCTACAAATATAGCCGGGTCGATATCCGGGTCAAAAGCGGGCTCTCAGGACCCACAACTCGAAACCAAAAACTAAAAGAATCACGATGACCCCAACGATGCCAAGAAGGCTTGCTCCAAATTTGAGCACAATTGGACAAGGGAATGGTACCAAAACAGCCCACCCAAGTTGGGGATTAAAGAATGGAAATTTCGAAAATAAAAATTGAAATTGGGCAAGAATTACTTACCAAAATGATGGAAAATCAGCCCAAGACGGATAAAACTTCACACCCACGAACATGCACAAGCTTAGGAGGCAGAATCTATTACAAAATCCAAGCTTTGGATGAGCATCAATGGAGGAATTAAGAGAAAAATCGAAGAAGGCAAGTTGGGGAAGATGACTTACCGAGAGGCAAAGAACTACGGATAATCGACGAACAAATAATTCTCCAAGGTTTAGAAATGAAATGGAGCAAAATGGTGGAGAGAATTTTGAGTTTTAGAGTGAGAAAAGTGAGGAGAAGGGCTGAAAAAAACGAAATGACAACAATAAATAGCTGTTGTCCGCAGCTGATTTTCTGCAGTTTATAGAAAACTCAACGGGGCATTCCAGGCACAATCAAAAATTGATATTCAAAAACCAATAGTGCTAATAGAGTGGAAACGATGTTCCGGACTCAATGGAATTGACAAAACTTCCATAAGAGGTCGTTTCGGAGAAATGTTAACCCAAGTCAACACTAACGAAAAGGAACTCAAAGGCTCGAAATGAGTCCGACTCACCCGGAACCCGAACCAACCACCTACCTAGCCCAAACTCAACATTCCAGAGATGATGGAATCGTCGAATTTCAAATCCGACACTCCGATCATCGAAAGTCACCCGAAGTTACACTTTCAGCTCTAAATGGCCTGAAAACTGAGAAAACAACACAAACCCTACACCGGACGTTCTCAGGCCTCAACTAAAGGTCCAACTAGACCAAACTCATCGCTTCGGAGCTAACGAAACTGTCATAATTCAATTCGGAGCACATTAGCTAAGAATGTTGACTAAAGTCAACAATATTCTAAGTTTAAAGCTCTAAAACAGGCAAACGACTAAAACGACCAAACGAACGATCAGGACACCAAACTACCGGTCCCGACAAGCCATAAATGACTTGGGGCCGCTACAGGAAGGCTCTGACAATGCAATAAATACGAAGATGCGAAGATGACCGGAAGGGTCATCACATATAGCCACCATAATTTATAATTTTTTTTAAAATATTCAATTACATCAAGCCTTTGTAAAAACACATATACATAACTTTACTAAATTAGACATTAAATGTAAAACAAATTTCATTCAACAAAGAAAACTTCAAACATGATTAGATAAATATATATTTACAAATACATATTCTTGCACGTCTTGATCCAAAAAATAAAAAATCAATTTAGTTCAAAGGCAAATTCATATGTACTTTAGGACTTACGAATATTTGTAAGATTATGGATAAGAACAAAAGTGATCGACAATTATATTTTCTTTTAAACAACAAACACCGGCTACATAGAGAATAAAAGATCACACGGCACTAGTAGGCCAATTGAAAAGTAATCTACAAAATGTTATTTATTGTCTAAGGCTACTTTATTTAGTAGAAAATAAATTTACGATAATACAAAAAAAAAAACTACTTCTTGGATCGAATACAATCCTCATTCGAACAAAATAAATTTGATCAGTCTTAAATAAATTGGATCGAATACTTATTTGATTGAATTTTAAATAAACTACTTCTTGGATCGAATACTTATTTGATTGAATTTTAAATATTTGGGGGGAATTCTAATCTTTGGCAATTTTTAAGTTTTTGGGGGGAAACGGTTTTAGGATTTTGGTTGGATTTGGGTCAAAATGTTTCGGTTATAATTAATTACAGTAGTTAGTAACTAGTAATTAAAATATTTTATCTTCAAAATCAAATATTATAAGAGCTTAAATAAAGTTAAATTGGGTACAAAAATAAATATAAAAAATATGATTATATACACAGAAATGGAGATTAAATAATAGGATTTAAATTATAATTGACTCATCGATCAAAATGATTTGAGCCAAAAAATATATACAGTAATATTAGTATTATTTTTTAGCTTTAAGAGTTAAAATTTAAAAACTTATAATATCGAATAAAAAATTCATTAAGGATTTGTTTGAAAAATCACCTCGTAAGTTGATTTAGTTTAATTACATGGTCAAGTAATTACAAATGTAATGTTTACTTGTATAAGCTAAGTGTGCACAATTAGATCTTTTAAATTTAAATAAATGTTTATTATAAAAAATTAGACGTTAATGTTTGACAAATTTATTTATATAATAAATATTACTCCCTCCGTTTTAATTTATTTGGCTTATTTTGATTTGACACAGATTTTAAGAAAGTAAAGAAGACTTTTGAATTTTGTGGTTAAAAATTAAAGATATATCAAATGTGTCAAAATGCCCTTTAATCTTGTGGTCTTAAATATGCCATGTGGAAAGTTGAAATTGAAGAGTTGTTAAAAAGAAAAAGAGGCATTCTTTTTGAAATATACCAAAAAAGAAAGTAGGCCAAACAAATTGAAACGGAGGAAGTACTAAATTTTAACTATCACTCAGTATACAAGATACATATTATCTTTTGAAAAAAAAGTATTTGTAATTAATATGGTAAAACGTAATTGATTTATAGTTATTAAATAAATAATATTTTCATTTAATTAATTGATAAAATGTTAACTAACTACATATTTTACAAAAACATGAATGACGGCATGTTTGACAAAAAAATTAAGACATAATACATAAACATGTCATTTAATTTGAACTCAATTGATATATATATGTCCTTCAATTTTGAATGTGCATAAATAGGGTGTAATTAGAACTATTGTAACACGATCAAGTAATTACACATTATAGTAATTACGATGACTTATTTGTTTGTCATAATGTAATTATAGTATAAAGTACAATCATATTGTTTGATTGCACAAGTATAATTACCTAATTAAATTAAATTTTAAAATAAAAGTTAATTATTAAACTATATAATTTAATCTTTGTCAAATATGTGTCTTTATAAATAATATTAAATTAAGCATAATTCTCTCATATCAAATTTCAATGTAGCATAAAATAGGTACCATCATAACTTAGGTAAATATAATTCAAAAGAAAAGGGAAATATAAATTTATATTTCATTCAATAGTGAAATTCTAATTAAACATTAATTCAAACGCTAGAATAATAGCACAGTTATGCTAAACAAAGAAAAAAATAAAAAAATGCGAGCAATTACATTGAATCACAAGAAATAAAGGTTGGAAATGAGAAGAAAGAAAATAAAAGAGAAATATTGTAAAATGAAAAAAAAAGTAGAAAAAAATAGAAACAAAAAATAAATTAAAAAGAAAAGGAATTAAAATTAAAAAAAAATTAAAAAATTAAAAGGTAACCTTGTAATTACACCAAATTTTCAATCCCCACCCAACCTTGAGAATTAAAAAGTATAATTACATCTTTTCAATTACATCTGAGTTTCCTATGACTTGGTAATACTTGATCAAATAAACTTGTCAAACTGAGTAATTACATCTAATTACATTCCATTCTAATTTTCTTATGGCTTTCCAAACAACCATGTAATTACTTCCCCTCGGTTATATTCAATTTATATTGACAAAGTAATAATTTGATAAGACAAAAATATCCAAATCATATAATATTCAATTACACTAGTCAAATTCAAATAATAGAAGGCTACTTTTCAAACAACCCCTATATAACACAGAAATTTAATACAAATACTCTCTCTGTTTTAATTTTTTGGCCTATTTTGACTTGGACCGAAGTTTAATAAAGTAAGGAATTTTTTTGAATCTTGTGGTTAAAAATTATAGATATGTCAAATGTATCATAATGCCCTTTAATGTTGTGGTCTTAAACATGCCACGTGGAAAGTTGAAATTGAAGAGTTGCTAAAAAAAAAGAAATAAATATTTTTTTTGAAACGTACTGAAAAAGAAAGTAGGCCAAACAAATTGAAACGGAGGGAATAATAATATACAAAATAAAACAATGAAATAAAGTTGAATAGATACATTAGTAGAAAACAAAACTTAGAGAATACATTAATAGAAAGAAAAATATAGTGTTGAAAACTTGCAATTCTATTAAAATGAAGGAGGAGGGTGTGTGTATTTATGTTTATGTATATATGAGTTAACTTTCAACATTATTTGTTATATATCATATGCTATGAACATAATAACAAAATATAAAATGATATAATTTTAAAAATATGGGGGTCAGTAATTGACACAAACTATATGAAATTGTAGCGATTTTCAAACCTTCACAGTAAAATTGTCACAAAAAAATTTATTTTGTGGGGGTTACAATAATCGACACAAAATAAATTAATAGCGAGAGTTTTTAAAACTCTCACAAATAAACTGTTACAAATCGAGCATTTTTTTTATAGTGACTCAATATACAACCTCTACCACTATTTCATTGATCCATTAAGTAGTCACAATGACAGCAGGTTCCACGAGCTAGATCCTCGAGCCATGGACAGGGCTCGTGGAAATAAGATTGAGACCCAGCAAAGTGGGTCAGATCCACAAGGTGGATCCATGGACCATGGAAGAGTCCACAAGACATGGACTCCTTTAGTGAAACCAGTCAGAGGCTAGATAATTGGCCTAAGAACCACGACCAGGTTCCACAAACTGTAGAATAGTCCACGGGCCATGGTTGGTGGGCATAGAAATCAGGACTGCAGCCTAGCAAAAATCTAGGGAACCATGAGAGGGTTCCATGACTCATGGAACAATCCATGGATTGTGGTTCCCAACCGTGGAACATGTTTTGAGAATATTTACTAGTTTTTCAGATTTAAACCATGCGATATTTTAAACTTTTTCCAACTCTTTTAATCCAATACCCAGTCATTTTGGCTTACTTTGGAGGTGTATTAGTCAGACTCAAGGAATTTTCCCCTTATTCACATTGGTTCAATTTAAGAAAAAGAAAAGAACACTCATTTTTCAAGCTACAGACCTAGGGCTTTTCTCCAAGGCTTCAGAACTTCATCCCTAGTTAAGGAATCTTCTTCCACCAGGTATGTGGGAATTCAGTAAGGGTCTTGTTTGCCTTTATGACAAAAACCTCAGGCTTTTACATTGAGTTTCATGATTTTAGAAACTAGGATTCCTACCCTATTGTGCATAATTCTATCAAATTCAATTCCTATGCTTAGTATGTGATTTATATCATGTTTTAATGTCTTATACTGGAATTTCAATAACTTTCATAGACTTTCACCATGATTTGAGAAGTCAAAAATTTAGCTTGAAAGTATATTATTTTGATATGAACTATTTTCCTCATAATTTAGTCTATTCTACTAGCACTCAGTTTTAAAGAATGAAATTAGTCAGCTTTCAGCCTACAGTTTTTCAGATTATAAAGGTTTTCGGACTAGTTAAGTTCTTACATAGCATTTCGAAACTCCAGTTTCAAAAGAGCAAATAGAAATCAGTTTTGGGAGTAGTACTTAGCACCGAATTAGACTAGGGTTCAGCGTACCTAAAAGTCACAGAACTATGTTCCACTATAGGTTTATTTATCCCCTTAGTTGGACCTCAGAACTAGTGATCATGCTAGTCATGCCTCTATATCCTGGCAAAGTATATTGAGTCCTCTCAATGGGGCGTATACATCAAACTCCACGTTTAGATCACGTAGCTTATGTCGGTTAACAGACTCTCCCACAAAATTAGACTCAGTAGTTGTGAACTAGGTCCTCAGTTCAGTTTTATAGGTTTTCATTATACTTTTCAACATATCCTTGCATTTCATATTTTATGCATGATTATATTTGGGCCTATGTACTACAATTCAGTTTATAGTTTTTAAATAACATATAAATATTTTAGCATGTTCAGTAACATTGCATATCTCACATGCTTAGTACATTTAAAGTACTGACTGCATACTCTATGTGCTGCATCCTGTCATGATGCAGGTTCAGGTTCTCAGACTCAGCTTCGCAATTAGCTCATTTCAGTGCCATCTCAGCGACAACAGTTGTCAGTCCTCATCCTTCGAGGACTAGTCATGATTATTGTTTAGTTTTGACACCTTCTTTCAGTGTTTTGGAGTTAGCTGAGGGCTTGTCCTAGCAACTCATCAGTAGTAGATGCTTTCAGACATAGAGTCAGACTTCATCTTGTTCAGTTAGTTTTACTTTTCAGATTTATATCCTATTTTGAGATTTTCAGTTTAAGTTATAAAAACATATATCTTATTCAGTTTAGCTTTTGCTTAGCCATTTTTATTCAGAATGCTTAGTATATGCCATACCATGGGTTAGCTTGTGGTCACTTGTGACTTGAAGCACCGTGTCGCGCCCAGGGTGTAGACTCGGGGCATGACACAACTACACGAAGCTAGCCTAAGGCGACGAACTCTAACAGTAAGGAGGTGCTACACAACTGAAGCCAAGCCCTTAAAAATATACTACCACCGAGACTAAGGATTTCAACTGTAATTCTAAGATAAAGCTACAAATTGAGCTACAAGGATCATAAACACCTAAGTCCAATTATCCAAACCACAATACCCACAAACAATTAGCAAAATACCATACTAATACCATACTAATACCATAATTGAGCAAAGTCTAGAATAACATAAGTCGAAACCTACCTGGAGGCCGATCACGCGCTCATGAACCTACTACACCTGAGCTTTTCCTTTTTGGGAAGCTTTTGACCATTGTCACGCTATTGAAATAATAATTTATGTGTTAAAATATGAAGAACAATTCCCATATTACTACTTTGGAATTTGGGTTAAAATGCCCGTGGGACCGTCGTACAAAATCCAAAAATAAAACTCACAATTATGTCCCTCATGGGACAAGGATCACATGCTCAAAATTTGAGCATGATCAACCTCCAATTTAAAGCTCAAATCAGCCCTAAAAATCAAGAGGAAACCAAAGATTACAATGAGAATTTAATGAAAAGAGGGCTTGAAAACTTACAAATTAAAAATGAAAAATCGACCACGGGCAAGAAATAATTTGCCCCAAGCTTTAACAAATGATTCCTTTGAGAATTCTTAAGCTCAAGATCTCAAAAATGGAGGATTTCCATGTATAATGATTTGAAAAATAAAGGAAACTAATATATACTGCTAGGCCACTGGCCTTCGCATACGCGGGGAGGCCACCACGTATGCAACCTCATGTAGGCGGCCAGCCCCTCGCAAGTGCAGAGAGGAAAAGAAGTCGGGGACCAGAGCCCCTTCTTCGCAGACCCAGTGGATCCACCGCGTGCATGAGCCTGCTAACGCGACCAACCCCTCACGCACTCGGAGGGTAAAATATGGCTGAAAAAAATAGCAATATTTGACAATTTCAAAAATCCTCGGATGGACCCTCAAGATTCATTTGGAGTCCCGTTCATGCAAACGAAATATGCTATCCCTATATTAAATGGCATTCCAAACTCAAAAAAATCAATGAAATTCCCAACAAAGTTTGTTTCAATGAAAAGTGAGTCCCACGCCCAAAATACCCATTTTAGCCAAAAGCCACCCAATAGAGGGTATGGGGACCTGCTTTGACGTGCTTGCTTGCATAGTCTCGGTAAAATATGAATATATATCTATTCTGAAATAGTATGGAAAAACAGTTTAGTGCGTTAAAATCTAAACTCGTAGACCTCCGAGACTTTTGACCCAAATTTTCAGAGAATTTCTTAACAAAATTTGCAATAACTTTTGCCAACTTTTATTTTATAGCTTGCTTGACTTTAAAATTTAACATACAACAATTGTGCAATTAAAATACCTCATAAAATATCCTTCTTAATATATTATGATCTTAGTTTAATTGTAAAAGCACGGGTTAATTCAAATATTTGAACAAGTGGGTGTTACGATACAGTAGGCATTGGCCATTGCATTTCATCCATATCATTGCATTACTTTAGCATTTGAATTATTTTTGTGATTGAGATATATCGTGATAGTGTTGATAATGAACTTCTGAACTTTTTTATGCATGTAAGATTATTTTAGTATTCTTTATTCGGTGTATTATCTGCTTAAGCTCAGTCAGCCTATGATACCTACTAAGTACGTGTAGACTATACTCACTCCTACTTTACGCATCCTTTGATACTGATCCTGGTTTGAGTGGAACCCACAGTTAGAGATCATGCTTGCAATTGACCTTAGAAGCGGTGGTGAGTATTGTCTTCAGGGAATGACCAAACTTCATTTATCTTTTATTTTTGTTTTATCTACTTTATAGACAACTTTATATTTTAGTTCTGAATCTTAGCTCTAGAGGTCACTCTTGTATTTGTGACAACTGAGTCTTGGGATTCCTAACATACAGTTTTCTCTTCATTCTGAGTATATTGGAGTTGTTTTAGTAAATTCTTTTAGTGTTTTGCTAGTTTGCCTTTACTATGAGTTGTTTGTATTAGTTGAGCTTGGCTTGCCTACCATGGATGGGGCGGGGTGGGTTCCATCACACCTTTTGTGACTTTGGGGTTGTGACAATAGTATCAATTTTTTTTAGCGCATACAAAAATGCTCTCTTGAAACGAACCCTAAAATCCAAAAACCCTAGTCGCCTTCAACGGCCATTATGGCCACCACCGCCGGTGGGACTATCCCATCGGAAGATTTCCCACCACTACAGACCCAAAACAACAACACCAATACTCCAAGAAACCCCAACCAGCCAGAACCCTACATACCCTAATATGCCAACCTCCTAAAACCTAAACCCATAGCCACAAATCTACCAAAGGTTCAACCCAAACCAGTCGTTATATTACATGGAGAACCCAATATCACGTGGAAGGCGTCAGAAGTGAGAAACCTCATCATTCAAGAGAACCTCCAATATTCAATAATAGGGAAGTTCTCTTACGGCAAACCAGACATTAAGGAACTCAGGAAGAGCATCCCAGCATAATGTGGGATCAAGGGAGAATGCACAATAGGAGTACTTGACACAAGACACATCCTTTAAGATTGAAGGGCCTAGAGGATTATGTCCAACTACAATCCACATCAGTGTACTATCTCAAGGCAAAAGAGAGGTATTGGCAAATGAGAACAATGAAGTGGCATCCATGGTTCAAACCGGATGTTGAAACCACGATTGGAGTAGAATGGATCTCAATGCCGGATCTACCATCCAACTTTTTTGCCAAGGAAGCAATTTTCTCAATTGCATCAGCAGTAGGAAAACCACTGACTGTGGACATGGCTACTAAGAACCAAACAAGACCAAGTTGTGCAAAGGTGAAAGTGGAAGTGGATCTAGTTGCCAAACTACCGCAAAGGGTGAGAATTAATGAGGAAGATGACATCACAGGGGTAATAAAATCAAAGTGGATCCAAATACAATACAACTACATGCTGAAATACTATAGAAAATGTTGTTTACAAGGACATGATGAGGAAACATGTTGGAACATCCACCCGGAACTCTATGAAGAAAAAGAGGAGAAGAAGAAGAAGGAAACAAAGGAACCAGAACAGGAGGAGGGCACAACAGTAAATAAAAGAAAGGTACTAACAAGTGGGAGGATAGTGGGCAATCAATACAACAAAGGGGAATGGATGTTGCGACAAAATAAATATAAAAAGGACAGATATGGGAATATAGAAGAGAAAGTGGATGATATTCCTATTGCCAACGCCTTTGGAGTACTGGGGGAAGAAGGAGAGACAAGGCCGGAGGAGAAACATGATGAGAACAACACCAAGAAGCACACAAGAAACACTAGGGAATGGGTGAACCAAAACTTTGGAGAAAGTCATAGCCAAACACCAGCCAATGATAAGAAGAGCATTACAAAGAGGATAAAAGCAAGAGCATAGAAAAGGGCAGTAAGCAAGAAGGATCTGGACATAAACAACTAACAGACACAGAGGGCAAGGAACATGAGAAAACTAATCCTGAAAAGGAAGAAGCGGCCATTGTTCTATCAGAAGCATCAATTATCTCACTGAATTACCAAGATAAGGGAATTAGCCACACTGGAGGAGAAGGGGTGGACGACAAAGATGATCTAGAGTAGAATATTCAAAATGTAGAAAGGAAAGGTGATCTATACCCAAAGCATTTGGACAAATTAAAGACAACCCATGTCACTGGAAAGTCAAAGAAGAAAGGAATAGGAGAACCTATCCCTCCTCAGACCCAGGCTAGACAAACAAAGAGTACAGTCACCAAATATAACAAGTCTCAATGAATGCTCTAATATGGAATATTAGATCAGTGAACACCCAAGAGGCATTCACAAGACTAATTACTTTGCAAAAGAGACATCATTTTTACTTTGTGGGCTTAATGCAACCTTTCCAAGAGAAACAGAAGCTGGAAGAGTACAGGAGAAAGTTGGGAATACATCATGCTGTGGCTAATGTCAATGGAAAAATTTGGGCTTTCATTGATGCAGCTATTGAATACACAATTTTAAGGGATGAAGACCAGCAGTTAACAATGAAGCTAAAACACATGAAGCAAGGTCTGGAGTGGATAGTAACACTAGTCTATGCTAAATGTAATCATGGAGAAAGACTAGTACTATGGGAAGCACTGGCAGAAGTAGATGAGAATATGCAATTACCATGGATAGTGGGAGGAGACTTCAATGTCATCATGGATGAAGAAGAAAATATGGAGGACTTCCAGTGAATAGCGAAAATGGAGGACTTTATTAATTGTATAAATGTGTGCAATCTGGAGGACCAAGGATTTAAGGGAAGCAAGTATACATGGTGTAATGGAAGAACTGATGGAGAGTGTATCTTCAAAAGACTCGATAGAATACTTGCCAATGATAGAATGCATAATATATTCCCTGGGATAGAAGTGGAGCACCTGATAAGAAGTGGGTCAGATCATGCTGCTATGTTGATTAAAGTCAATACTATCGATGAAGAAATAATGAGACCATTTAAGTTTTTAAACTTATGGCTCAAAGAAGACTCATTCAAAGAGGTGGTAAAACAGAACTGGAAAGCAGACTTTGAAGGTAACCCTTTTAGTTTATTCCTTCGTAAGCTAATGAGAGTTAAGAAGGCCCTCACCTAGTGGAGTAGAGAGACGATAGGAAATATCTTCCAGGAAATAGCAACCTTGGAGGACATCATCAGAGTATATGAAGAACAGTTTGAGGCAGATCCTAATGGTATCAATAGAGAACAATTGCATAAAGCCCAGGCTGACTTGAACAAGCATCTCAATAGGGAGGAGGAGTACTAGAAACAAAAATCTGGACTGGAGTGGTTTCAAGATGGGGAAAGGAACACCAAGTTATTCCACACCGTTGTAAATGGGAGAAGAAGAAGACTAAGGATCAGCAGAATGCAAAATGGAGAAGGATAATGGATGGAAGAACAGAATGAAATTGCAGAAGCAGCAGTCAACTTCTTCAAAGATCAATTCACAAAGCAAGAGGACTCCATACACTTTGAAATGCTATAAGAAATCCCTAGTATGATCAGTCAGGAATAGAATGAGGAGATACATGGCATTCCAACCATTGCAGAAGTCAAAGAAGTAGTAATGGGATTGAACAAAAATAGTGCAGGAGGGCCAGATAGAATGACAGGGGCTTTCTACTAGGAGAGGGGGGTATAATAGGAGAGGACATTCATAGTATAGTGGTAGCTTTTTTCTGTGCTGCAGAACTACCTGGGTTTGTAACTCACACAAACATAGTACTTCTCCCTAAGAAACTGGAGGTTAATACATTCTTAAACATGAGGCCCATATCCTTGAGTAACTATGTAAACAAGATCTTCTCAAGAGTCATTCATGAGAGAATCAAAAGGGTACTCCCAGAGATCATATCACCTGAGCAAGCTGGTTTTGTCCAAGGAAGAAGCATAGCAGAAAATGTGCTAATGGTGCAAGAAATCATCTCAAAAATCAGGAAAAGAGGCAAATCACCTAATTTAGTCATCAAGCTAGACATGATGAAGGCCTATGATAGTGTAGAATGGTTGTATCTGACAAAGGTTATGAGGAAGATGGGATTTGAAGAAAGAATTATTGACATGGTGTACAGACTGGTGAGTAACAACTGGTACTCAATCTAAGTGAATGGGCAGCCAAAAGGATTCTTCCAATTTATAAGAGGCTTGAAGCAAGGGGACCCTCTATCCCCTACTATTTTTATCATAGCTGCAGAGGTCTTATCAAGAGCCCTAAATTCCCTACTAAAAAGAAAAGAATTCAAGATGTTTGGCATGCCTAGGGGAAGCAGAAAAATCAATCATCTGGCATTTACAGATGATATGATCATATTGTGCAAGGCAGAATTGAGAACTATGCAGACAGTCACAAATACCTTGGAGATGTATGAAAAAGTGTCAGGGAAGAAAATCAACAAGGACAAAAGTGCCATTCATTTACATAAAAATGTATCCCATGGAGATGTGTTGGTGGCAGAAGTAGCTATAGGGATCCTAAGGAGGGTATTTCCATTTACCTACTTGGGATGCCCTATATTCTATATGAGGAAGCAGAAGGCCTATTACAACCAAATGGTACTAAGAATTAGCTTTAAACTTCAATCCTGGAAAGGAAAACTGTTGTCTTATGGAGGAAGAGCAATTCTGATTAAACATGTACTACAGAGTATCCCTATTCATTGTTTATCAGTGATGAACCCCCCAAAGAATGTCTTAAATCAAATCCAATGGATGATGGCACAGTTTTTCTGGCTGTATAGGAGGAAAAGGGAAACACTGGGTTAGATGAAGCACTCTATGCTTACCAAAGGAAGAAAGAGGACTGGGGTTCAGAAAAATGCAAGACGTAGTTATGGCTCTGTTCTGTAAGCTATGGTGGAACTTCAGAACTAAGCCATCAATATGGAGTTCTTACATGACCAACAAGTATTGCAAAAAACGAGAACCAGAACTTGGTTATATGGAAGATAGGATACAATGGTTCACAGGTATGGAAAAAAATGCTACAGGCTAGAGACCTCATTGAGCATCAGATATGATGGAAAACAAAAGATGGGTCAACCAACTTATGGCATGACAACTGGACAAGTTTGGGGTCTTTGTGTACACTCATTGAGGAGAGCTTGGAATGGGATGATAGATACTAGAAGGTGACAGACTTAATGGAGTGAGGTAACTGGGATACATAAAAGATTCACAATATTTCCCACATAGAAGTAGCAAACCATATATGCCATCATCTCAACCCTCCAAGATACAATGGGAACAAAGACAAAGCTTGGTGGATGCTGGAAACAAATAGAATGTTCTCAGTCAAGTAAGCATGGCAGTACATAAGATACAAGGAACACCCTAAGGAAGAATTGAAGGAATTGTGGGTGAAAGGGATCCCTTTCAAAATGTCCTTCTTCATGTGGAGATTTTTGAAGTACAGAATCCCAGTGGATGAAGCAACTAGAAGATGGGGGGTATGAAGGTCCATCTAGATGCTGGTGTTACACTGTCCCTGACAATAAAACTATGACACATGTGTTCCTAAAATCCCAAACTGTTAACAGGACTTGGTCCTATTTTTCCTCTTTTGCAAGTCTAGACATAGCAGGGATGAACCTAAGAGAAGTCATAAGGCAAAGGTGGAATGCTGATGTAAGACAAGGCTTGAGACCATATTATAAGGCTCTACCAAGCATTATAGTATGGTAACTATGGAAAAGAAGGAACAACTACAAGCATGAAGGCAAGAAGACATCTACCCAAAGGCTAATCCACAACATCACAAGAAGCTTTCACATGCTTCTTAGAGTCAGGAAGCCAAATGAGAGATTCTCATTCAACTGGCCAGGAGTTGGAAGAGAGAAGATCACTAACTAAGATCACAAAGGTACTATGGAAATTCCCCCCAGAAGGCTGGTTTAAGTAAAATACTGATGGTGCCTCTAGAGGAAATCCAGGAGCAAGTTTTTATGCATTTTGTCTGAGAGATGCAAAAGGAGACCTAATCTATGCAGAGGGAGGCAGAATGGAAGACACTACAAATACTGAAGCAGAAGCTAAGGCAGTACTAGAAGCATGCATGCATAGTAAGCAGTCACAAATAAATAGGCTAATCATCCAAACAGACTCACTATTGATCAAAAAGGTGATACTGGAGGAATGGGACTGTCCATGGAACATCATTGGGGTCATCACAGAGATCAGGGAGATTATATCTACCAAGCAAGTTAACATACAACATATAATGAGGGAGGGGAACAAATTGGCAAATCATGTGGCTAACCTAGCAATAGACAAATGAAGCTGCCAATTTAATGGATTTCTTAACATGGAATCAACAGGAAAAAGGATTATCAACAACGATAAACTTAAATGCCCATATTTAAGAGTGTCACCAAGTAGAGGGTGAGGGGCTGGGAAAGGCTACAACAATGTCATCTTCACAGTAGAAATAATTACAAACGCCAACAAGGCAACAAAAAGGAGGAAATGCTAGCTAGCCTATACCACTTCAGCTAACAAAAAGGACTCGCAGCAAAGTGGGACGGTCACTTGGTCAGATGGAAACGATGGAACCTGGGTACTGAGGATGTCCACACAAGATGGCGGTGGTTAAGAGCTTCCACTTTACTCCAACCCAGCACCATCTACAAAGAAAGTAGTTTAGCAATGGAAAGAAGGAAGAAAAAAGAGAAGATGGGTCAATCCTTACCTAAGGATAACACTCAACCCCGGTAGACCCGATCCCTCAGAAACTTTCACCGTCAGGACACCATATACCGGAGAACACAGCTACCAAAACAAAAGCATGAAGTTAGGAGCAAGCTAGGAAGAACATCAAAAAGAAATAAAGCAAAGCATCATGAGGATCTTACTTGTGCAAGCTGACAAATCAGCATTCAGGAAAAAGGGAGGCACCACACAGATGATCCACAAGAGCACGAGAAGAAGACGAGGGTTCTCCCAAGGAGGAAACATCATTCCAGATAAAAGAGGAGGCGTAGAAATGGAAAGTTTGAAATTAGGAAACCCTAAGGCTTGGTTTATATGTAATAAGGGATTAGGGGGTGGGCCGGTGAGTTATGGGCTGGTAGCTAGCAAACATGTATCAGTAGCCCAACTAGTTGTAATAATTCGATTTATTAATAAAAAGCCCAAGTTTTAACCAAATAAAATAGTATCGATTTTTAAAATTTAAAACCTAACCAAACTAAACTGTGAGTTTGATTTTGAATGTGAGCAGAATTTATCTCTTTTTTTACCACATAATGATTTACTTAATGTCACGGCCCAATTTCTCTGTCATGATGGCACCTACAACCCCCCAGTAGGCGAATCAATCCCCGTAGCCCAGAACAGTTAGTAATGGGCTACTAGATAACAGTTAAGCGAAAGAAATGATATAATCAAGCGAAAGTAAAAGAACAAGATGAAAAGATAGATAACAGGAATATATAAACATATGCGGAAGATAAACCAAACCCCAAAATTTGGTATCATAGTATAGAGCCAGAACTACATCAGCAGAGTACAACGATCCAAATTAATATATACAGATGTCTCTGAATGGTAATAGAGTACATACAACAAAAGATAAACCAAAAGCTAAGCTACGATCGACTAGAGCTCACCCTCAGTCTGAAGGTATCCCAAAAACAGCTCCTCGCACGAGTCTCTAACAAGCTAACGACTATGGCCCACACTAGGATCTACACCAGAAGATGCAGAGTATAGTATGAGCACCAAATGTGAAGCAAAAGGTACCCAGTAGGTATCATAGGCCGACTGGGAACATATAAGATAAAAAACAATAATAAGTAGAATATAAATAGTTAGTCACAGAAAACAACGAAGAAATAGACGGAAGCTAGAACAGAAGGAAGACGACAGAAAACAACATACATGGCTAGCTACAGAATATAAATTACAGACACAGGTGAAAGAAAGAAATGACGCACCTGGGATCCTCTCAATAACAATATATAAGAAGTTTTTCAGAAAATGGGCGGTATACCGGTAACCTCAAGTAAAAAAGGAAGGAGGAAACAGGAAATAAAAGCATGCTCGATTACAAGAATAAAAACCAAGTCAAGATACAAATACTACTTCCAATACCCAAATCATAGTAAGAAACCAACATAATGAATAATAACTCGGCTAAGCAATAATAAGCCTACCTACAGTCCCAACGGGCACCCACACACCCGAGGAACACAAACAAGTGAAGACAAACCCTCCGACATCCCATACTACCGGAGCGTACACTCAGCAAATAGCATACAAAGGTGGAACCTCACGCAAATGAATGGTATGATGCATAATGATATCAGGGTGGAACAGTAACTTTGTATGTACCTCCTCCGGTGCCTAAAGGGCCCAGCAGATAGGTTCCATGGAAGGACACTGCCCGTATACCTTTACTCCACCGTATACCCCTCCCCTGACACAAGCAGCCCAAAACCCCTGGCCCATATTGGCAAGGTCCATGGAGGTCCTCGACCACATACTATATCTCAATCTCGAAACCTCATCCAGAGTAGGTCTGGATCCAAGCTGGTAGCTCAAAATCTCTAATATGCATGCCCAGACTCTGTCCAGGTCTAAAACAGTGAAATAAGTCACAAAACCCCACGAAGGGTGCCCGGGCATAACCGGGTCTAAAACAGTAGTAAAACAGTTTAGATGCTCGGACTGAATGAGTCTAATATCATCTCAATTTAGTAAAATGCCAATCTAGCACCACGGCCCTGCCGAGTCTAGCAATAGTAGGAATACTGTGATAAAAACTCATCTTTTAACTCTTTTAGCCCAAAAAGATCCATGCAAGGCATTTCCAAACTAATTTAAGGTCATTTTAGCTGAAAACGGGCCCCCGGGGCCATGTAAGTTTAGAAAACTAGTAAAAGTAGGCCCGAAGCCCAAACCATAGTAAAATATGTGGAAACTCCCTTATTATGCATGGAAATGGCATGATCAATCACAAATAGCAGCCTAACGGCTCACAACCAACCTATCGGCCCTGCACAGGCTCAAATCGCTCTACAACAAAGATAGCCAGCCTAAAATTGCGATAATGATGTTCGGGACTCACGGACACCCCCAAATAACCCACCATCAATGGTCCAGAGTCAATACAAGGCCACGCAGGACCACAAGGGTGATAATATCATTCTACAAGAATACTATGCACAATGGAGGAAAGAAACGAGGCAGACATGGAAAAGCGGTCAAGGTCTGTGGTTCCAAGATATAAACCCAACCCAAGGATGTCAATTAATACAATTTTATCCTATATATGCCAAGTCTAGAGAAGTTAGACCGTAACCTACCTGTCGTCCGACGACAAGCTGCTGGAACGATGATATCCGAGGCTAAACCGATCTGAGAAGCTCCGAATGACAACCAAACTACCAAGAACATAAACAATAAGTTAAAACGAGACTAATGATACCTATATTGCTAAGAGTATAGCCGGGTCAAAATTAGGGTCACAAGAGGGCCCATGTGCCCCACAACTCGACACTGAAACAAAAAATACCAAAATGTTCCCTATGTTCTCGGGAGTTCATGCTCCAAAATTGAGCAAAAACAGACCATAAACCAAGGCTCAAACATCCCCTAAACTAGGAGGATTAAAGAAGGAAATGTAATGGAATTTAACGGAAATTAACAAGGAAACTTACCAATTTTAGAAGCCAAGAACGAGCATGGACCAAAAATATATAATCCTCCAAGGTTTAGGAAGAACTAGGTGAAAGAATGGAGGTTTAGGAGCTAATTTTAATGGGGGAAAACGTTGGAGAAGAAGAGGAAATGAGCTGAAAATTTAAGTGGTGGCCAGCTATATAGGCTGCCAGTACCCAGGTGCACCAGGGTGGCTCAGGCGCACGCGGCCCAGGCGCACCAGGGCGGCAAGGGCACTGAGGCACAGGGGGAACAGGAGCCCAGGGCTCTGAAGCGCAAGGGGCACAGGTGGACAGGGCGGCCAGGGCGATGAGGCACAGGCGCCCAGGGAGCTGAGGCGTACAATGCTGCCCACACCAACAATTAGCAATGACTAAAACTTCCATGCGACATTCCGGGCACAATCAAAACCCCTTACTCAAAAATCAATAATGCTAATAGAGTGGAAACGATGTTCTAGACTCAACAGAATCTACAAAAATCCCAACAGAGATCGATTTAGTGAAAAGTGGGCCCCATGCCCAAAAACCAACTTTAGTCCAACTTTTCAAAATGGAACCCCATGGCCTAAAATGAGTCTGGAAGCCTCGGGACCTGAATCAAATGTCCCATAGCCTAAAGTCGACATTCCAGATCTAACAACGCGGTTAGAATTTCCATCTGAGGTTCTCTTCTCCGAATGTTAACCATAGTTAAACTTTCAAGTTCAACTTGGATAGAAACACAAAAAGTCACCCAAAATCAAACCGAAAGGTCCCAGACCCCGACCAAAGGTCCATCTAGACTAAAATCCACGCTCCGAAGTTAACAGAACTGTCAGAATTTAATTCCAAGCGTGTTTACCAAGAATGTTGACCAATGTCAATGAATTCCTAAGTTAAATCTCTAAAATAGGGAAACGGTCGTAATAACCATACGAACGGCCAGGGCACCAAACCACCGGTCCCAGCAAGCCATAAATGAATTGGAGACACTACAGGAAGGCTCTAATAGTACAAAGAAGGCGTAAACGCAAAAATAACCAGAAGGGTCATTACATCATCCACTACTAAAAAGGACTTTCATCCTCGAAGGTCAAGAATAGAGAGGTATCTGAAGTGTCAAACAACTGCGGATACTGAGCCCACATATACCTCTCGGTCTCTCAAGTAGCTTCCTCAACCGGATGGTGCCTCCTCTAAACTTTCACAATCGAAATCTCGCTAGATCTCAACCTCCTGACATCTCTGGCCACAATAGCAACAATCTCCTCAACAAAGGACAACCTCTCATCCAACTAAACCGAGTCCCACTGCAACACATGAGACTCGTCTAGGACATACCATCTCAACATCGACATATGAAATACAGGATGCATGGCTGAAAATATCAGAGGCAAGGCTAACTGATAGGCAATACTACCAACCCTTTGGAGAATCTCAAATAGCCAAATGAACCTGGGGCTAAGCTTGCCCCACCGACCAAATCTCACCATGCCCTTCACGGGCGATAGTCGAAGGAATACCAAGTCACCAACACTGAACTCCAAGGCACGAAGTCTATGATCGGCGTAGCTCTTCTGCCTACTCTGGGCTGCTCTAAGTGTATCCTGAATCAAACAGACTCGATCTAAAGAATCTTGAAGCAAATCTGTACTCCGCGGTCTAGACTCTAACCCATCAAATCAACCAATTGGCTATCTGCAACGCCTACCATACAAAGCCTTAAAAGGTGCCATGCCGATGCTCGAATGAAAGCTATTATTATAAGCTAACTCGTCCAAAGGCACAAACTGATCCCATGAACCTCCAAAGTCAAGAACACATGCCCGAAGCATGTCCTCCAGGACCTGAATAGTCCTCTTAGACTGACCATCTATGCGAGGATGGAAAGCAGTACTAAGATGAACCTCTGTACCCAAATCTCGCTTAATAACCCTCTAGAACTGAGATGTGAACTAAGTTCCGCAATCTGAAATGATAGAAGCTAGGACCTCGTGCAATCGAACAATCTCGCCAAGGTAAATCTGAGCTAAACTCTTTGCACCGTAAGCAGTCTGAATTGGTAGGAATAGAACTGACTTAGTCAGCCTATCAACAATCACCTAAATGGAATCAAAACCCCTGAAGGTATAAGGCAAACCAATAACGAAGTCCATAGTAATCCCTTCCCACTTCCACTCAGGAATAGGAAGACGCTGCATCAAACTACCAGGTCTCATGTGATTGAACTTCACCTGCTGACAGATCAAGCACCGAGACATGAACTCTGCTACATCCTACTTCATACCACTCCACCAGTAAAGTTGTCACAAGTCTCTATACATCTTTGCCGCACCTGGATGAATAAAGTATCTAGAACAGTATGCCTCATAGAGTATTATCTGAATCAAATCACCAACCCTCAGAACACAAAGTCAACTGCCAAATCTCAGAACCCCATCTTAATCTAGAGTAGCCCAGCTGGCCTCATCCCGAACAACTTGATGTCAAAGGTCACACAACCGCCGATCCTTAAACTGATGGCTCTATATCTGATCAACAAGAGTATACCGAACCTCAACACTGGAAAGAACTCGACTGGAATCCGACAAATCAAGCCTAACAAAGCAGTTAGCCAAGGAATGGATATCCAAGGCCAATGGTCGCTCAAAAACTAAAAGTGAAGATAGGCTTCCCATACTCACCACCTTCCGACTCAAGGCATCTGCTACCACATTTGCCTTACCCAGATGGTACAAAATAGTGAAATCATAGTCCTTCAGCAAGTCAATCCATCTCCTCTGCCTCGAGTTCAGCTTTCGTTGACTCGTAATGTACTGAAGACTATGGTGATCGGTGAATATCTCACTATGAACTCTATATAAGTAGCTCCTCCAGATCTTGAGCACAAAAACTACCGCTGCCAACTCCAAATCATGGGTGGGGTAGTTACACTCGTGAACCTTCAGCTTCCTCAACACATAAGCAATCACATGACCCTGCTGCATCAACACACAAGCAAGACCAACCCCAGAATCATCACAATACTCGGAGAAACTCTGACCCTCAACCGGCAAAGTCAACACAGGAGCTGAAGTCAACAAATCCTTAAGCCTCTAGACGCTATCCTCGCACTGACCCAATCACTGAAAGGGCACATCCTTCCTAGTCTGCCTAGTCAAAGGTGCTGCTATTGAAGAAAATCCCTCGACGAACCGCCTGTAGTACCCAGATAACCCAACAAAAGTGTGAACCTCAGTAGGAGTAGTAGGTCTAGGCCAATCACGAACCACTGAAATCTTACCAAGATCAACTCTAATCCCATCCTTAGACACCACGTGCCCTAGGAATGGAACTGACTCAAGACAAAACTCACACTTTGAGAACTTGACATAAAGTCGATGATCTCTCAAAGTGTGAAGTACAGTTTTCAGGTGCTACTCATGCTCATCTCTAATCTAGGATTATACCAGAATGTCATGTATGAAGACTATTACAAACATATCCAAGTACGGGCTAAGTACCCTATACATCAAGTCCATGAAATCTGCGGGGGCATTAGTCAACCCAAAAGTGCCATTGTAACACCTCAGAAATTTTGAGTCAAGTTTAGTACTTTAAACGAGCATAACTCTTAATCTATAAAGAGTTACATGGTGCACGTATTTTAAGGAAAATTATAGTGCACATATATAACGGTGGAGTATACTTATTAGTATGCCTTGTTATGTGAGAGGAGGAAAGTGTAAATAAATTAAGTGATCTTCCATGATTAATTTATAATATTTAAAGTTGGTGGAGCCCAATCCTTAGTTGTTTAAGAAAAAAAAAAGGAAAAAGAAAATGGGAAAAGGCAAATTGATTAGAGTGGTACGTTTGGTTGCTGGAAAGCAACTTATACTACTACTATATTGTATTTTAAGAGAAAATAATACAAATAGGGAAAAATCTTACTCTTTTGGTGAAAGCTCACCATGACAGCATAGTATTAGCAGCGTACAATAGTACGAGTTATGGTACTTCACTTTCTTATTTCTTCTCCTTTCATTCAACATCATCAAGAAAAAATTAAAGGAGTTTGGAGGGAAATTATACCCACATCTTCAAGGAGCATAAATTAAGAGAATTTTGGTGCTAATTTCAAGGAAGTTTCAAGAGCTAAAGTTGGGATTTGGATTCTAAGAGGTAAATTCTTTACCCTACTTATGAGTATGATTATGAATAGGGTGATTTTCTAATCTCGCAGAGCAGAATGTGATACGATGAGATAGAATGCAATAGAAACAAAGACAGGGACCGAGTTACCTACTCTTAACGGGCAAAGCGAGCTTTGAGGTATTTGATTTTAATTCTTGTTAATTCTAAAAGTGGGTCTTGATTATTGGAATTTTTAAAGAAGGGGAAAAGATGAATACGATGGAATTTTTGGAAATTCCTACTATTTGGATGATTTAAGATTGAATTTTGTAAGTTGGAGAATAAGAATTAACTCCAAACCATGATTAAGGAGTTTGATCAACCTTGGGTATAAGTGGAAAATATTGGATTAAATTGTTAGGTGAACCTACGGGTTATTGATGGATATATATATGTTTTGCGTATGTAGTTGATTGAGTTGGTTGCGTAAAGGCTACACCGAGGTGTGTTGAATTGTTGGAATCCTGCGGTACTACTATTAGCTTGGGAAGCATATAAGGTATGTGAAGCTAAAACTCCCTTCACCGTAAGGCACCACCCTATCTCACATGTTCCCTCTACAAATGGTCAAATGGCCTACATGAAGAACGAAAACAAAGTTTTTAGTTGCTTTATGCGTCATTCCCTCATTTAATTATTAAAGCTTATATGTACTCTTATTACTCCCTTCATGTCAACTTTCTTAATATTTCACATAACCGTAAGTGTCTTTATTTGAAATCCTTAGAATTCACACGATGGGGTCTTATATATGTGTCATATATTATAAATGAAATAAATGGCCATAGCATAATTATACTAGCTTATGCAATAACCTATTTGATATGACTATAAGTTAAAGGAAGAACTATTATTTGAATAGTGATATCATATTCGGTAAGCTAGGTATCATATAGAGATCTTACTTGAATAGTTGAACGATTGTTATCGTAAATCATATGTCATAGGCCTTTAAGGTCATTACTTGATAAAAGTTAGCGATGGGAGGGTATTCATAGGTTTTATTTGACACACCTGCGCGATGCTATTTTGTGCACAGGATTGAGACCAGACCCTTATAATGAGCTCGAACATTGTGGCGTACCCATCCATGTGGCATTATTTGTATTTGGAGTCAGCTGGAACATCATGCACTAGTTTCCCCTGACTCGAGCCAATACATGGCATATGTGGCCTGCAGGCAGACCCTTATAGTGAGGCCTCAAAGGGCGTACCTCGTATCAGACCACGATTATAGTTATGTGTATAAAATCATAGCAATAAGTACTTGAGCAACATATGCTTTATACATGACTTGGATCGCCTTTGGTAGGCCATCACATAATCATTTGTATTAAATACAGTGTAAGTACATCACCTAGGTACGCCATAGGGTCTATATTATAATAAATGCTTCTTTGAACGTTATATGAAGAACTAATAAGGTTGGTGCATAGTTACAGTTTCATATCGCACATCTATTACTTGTATGCTCATAATTCTTCCATTTTTACATTTGATTCTATGAGCTTCCATATCTATCTACCTTATATTCTATCTTCTTTACATACCAGTACATGTTGTATATGTGTTGTTGTCCCTACGTTCGGGGCACTGTATTTTCTTATAAATACAAGGTCAGGTTCACAGGGGAGCAGACACCTGCATTAGGTTCTTTTGCTACCTTCAGCTGATATTTTGGTGAGCTTCATCTCCATCTGGAGCCAGTATATGTATATATCTCTAGTTGGGTACATCGAGCCTGTCCCTACTAGTTATTAGTAGTATAGCATTGTGTACTTTTTAGAGGCTTTCTAGACAATATCTAGTATCATATTGTATAGATTTTGTTCAAATGACTCTATGGTATAAATATATGTATCATATGTTAGTTTTTTCGCTCGTTTATTAGTTTGTGTCTTCGTATGTCTTAGATTACTTGTAACAGGTGGTCATACGGTTCTTGCCCTCCCCCATGATTTGGGGCTTGACAAACTTGGTATCAGAGCCTAGGTCAGTTGTCCCAGGGAGTCTAGGAAGCCGTGTCTAGTAGGACCATACTTATTAATGTGTTACGTGCCACATTTATAATTAAGGGACTGCATGGACATTTAGGAATTTGATCATCATTTGTAATCTAGATCGTGCGATAGAGAAAAGTCATAGAAGGTTACTTCTGACTCATACTCTGCTTATTTGTGATACAGATCATGTCTTCTACAGATAAGGATAATGTAGCCTAGTGGGTCACTACAAGCACAACTCAAGAGGAAACCACTGCAGGGCAGTCTCAAGTATTAGGGGGTCAGACTAGGGCTTAAGAGAGTTTGCTGAGCCCTATGCCTCCAGGTTCTCAGGTGCCCAGAACAGAAAGACCTGCATGGGTTCATGCACCTCTAGAGGTTCCTGCAGTAGTTCTTATTCCGCCACAAGGTGCCTTAGAGCAGGATCTTAGAGGAACGATACAGGTTTTCACATAGTTGGTAGCCGCTCAGGCTCAGAGACAGAATATGGAGGTCCCTATTGTTTCTCAAGGAGAGGTAGCCGGGTCTAGGATTCGAGATTTCCTTCGTATGAATCTGCTTATGTTCACAGGCTCTAGCATTACAGAGGACCCTCAGTAATTCATTGATGAGACTCGTAGAATTTGTAAGGTAATGCGGGTATCGGAGACAGATTCTGTTGAGTTTGCCTCTTATCAATTAAAAGATGTTGTTGTCGCTTGGTATGAGATGTGGGAAACTTTGAGGGGCCAGAATACTCCCCCAGCGGTCTGGACGGACCTTTCAAGGGCCTTCATGGATCATTTCTTTCCATTTCAGCTCCGACAGGCAAAGGTGGATGAGTTTCTGCATTTAGAGCAGCGTGATCTCAGTGTCAGAGTGTACAACTTATGATTTACACAGTTGTCTAGATTTTCTCCTGAGTATGTTAGTACTCAGGCATCAAGGATTCATAAATTTGTGCGTGGCTTGCAGGTCGCTTGAGGGACAACATTTCTACTGCTGGTCTGAATAGAGATTTGGATATAGCAAGGATCATGGCATATGCTCAGCAGTTAGATAAGGATCAGCATAATCGTGAAATAGATGATGAGAGGGAACAGAGAAAGAGATCTAGGATGGCTGGCCAATATCAGGGGAGCAGCAGAGCTTCAACTACTAGAGGGCCACCTAGGCAGTCTCAGTCGGTGGCACGCTCCACAGCTAGTGCTCCAGCTCAATTTTTGAGATATAGATATTATCAGGGTCAGACTTTTAGGGCACCAGGCCCACGACCTCAGAGGGATACTATTCGAGGATTACCACCTCGACCTACATACAGACAGTGTGGCCGAGCACATGGAGGAGAGTGTCAGCGTGGTTCAAATGCTTGTTATTGGTGTGGTATAGAAGGTCATATGGTACGAGATTGTCCGCGGCTCAGAGATAAAGCTAGAGGTGATAGATCACAGCCTACAGGGTTCACATCAGCCTCATAATCATCAGCACCTTCGTCTTCTTGTGGTCCTTAGGCACCAGCAGGTAGAGGATCCGGTAGAGATAGAGGGACTAGTTCTAGTGCCGACCAAAATCGTGTATATGGATTAGCCGATCGATAAGATTCAGAGGCATCCCAGACGTGGTCACAGGTACTCTATCCATCTTCTTATATGATATATATGGCTTGATAGACCCAGGAGCTACCCTATCATATGTTACTCCATTTATTGCTAAAAAGTTTAGAATAGATCCATAGTTATTACATGAACCATTTGCGGTGTCGACTCCATTAGGTTAAAGTAAGAACTATTATTTGAATAGTGATATCATATTCGGTAAGCTAGGTATCATATAGATATCTTACTTGAATAGTTGAACGATTGTTATCGTAAATCATATGTCATAGGACTTTAAGGTCATCACTTGATATAAGTTAGCGACGGGAGGGTATTCATAAGTTTTACTTGACACACCCGCGTGATGCTATTCTGTGCATAGGATTGAGACCAGACCCTTATAGTGAGCCCGAACATTGTGGCGTACCCGCCCATGTGGCATTATTTGTATTTGGAGTCAGCTGGAACGCCATGCACTAGTTTCCCCTGACTCGAGCCAATACATGGCATATGTGGCCTGCGGGGAGACCCTTATATTGAGTCCTCAAAGGGCGTACCTCGTATCAAATCGCGATTATACTTATGTGTATAAAATCATAGAAATAAGTACTTGAGCAATATATGCTTTATACGTGACTTGGATCACCTTCGGTAGGCCATCACATGATCGTTTGTATTGAAAATAGTGTAAGTACGTCACCTAGGCAAGCCATAGGGGCTATATTATAATAAATGCTTCTTTGAATGTTATATGAAGAACTAATAAGGTTGGTGCATAGTTACAGTTTCATATCGCACATCTATTACTTGTATGCTCATAATTCTTCCGTTTTGACATTTGATTCATATGAGCTTCCATATATGTCTACCTGTTATTCTGTCTGCTTTACATACCAGTACATGTTGTATATGTACTGACATCCCTAAGTTCGGGGCACTGTATTTTCTTATAACTACAGGGTCAGGTTCACAGGGGAGCAGTCACCCACATTAGGTTCTTTTGCTACCTTCAGCTGATATTTTGGTGAGCTTCATCTCTATCAGGAACCAGTATATGTATAGATCTCTAGTTAGGTACATCGGGCCTGTCCCGACTAGTTATTAGTAGTATAGCATTTTGTACTCTTTAGAGGTTTCTAGACATTATCTAGTGTCATATTGTATAGTTTTTGTTCAATTGACTCTATGGTATAAATATATGCATCATATGTTAGTTTTTCCGCTCGTTTATTAATTTGTGACTTCGTATATGTCTTAAATTACTCGTAACAGGAGGTCATACAGTTTTTGTCCTCCCCTCTGATTTAGGGCGTGACAAAGACATCACCAGGAACTCATAATGGCCATAACGTGTCTTGAATGCTGTCTTAGGGATGTCCTTCGCCTTAATCCTCAAATGATGGTAGCCAGACCTCAAATCAATCTTTGATAACATGGCTGAACCCTGAAACTGATCAAACAAGTCATCAATCCTCGACATCGGATAACTATTCTTCACTGTCACCTTATTTAGCTGCCGATAATCAATACACATCCGCATCAACCCATCCTACTTCTTAACAAATAGAACAGGAGCGCCCCAAGGTGACACACTCGGTCTAATGAACCCCTTATCTAACTAATCCTGGAGCTGCTCCTTAAGCTCTCTCTACTCAGTAGGAGCCATATGGTAAGGAGAAATAGAAATGGGCTTGGTGCCCGGCTCTAACTCAATAGTAAAGTCTATATCATGCTCAGGTGGAAGGCCTGGCAGGTCGTTAGGGAACACATTTAGGAAGTCTCTAACTACAGGAACAGACTCAGGGGAAGAAGTGTCAGCACTAGCATCTTGGACATATGCTAGATATGCTAAACACCCGTGAGAGATCAACTTCTTAGATCCAAGACAAGAGATGATCCCAGACGGTGAGTGGATGACAGAACCCTGCCATACAACCGGGTATACACCGGGCACGGCTATGGTGACCATCTTGGCATAGTAATCCAAAATCACATGGAGAGGGGATAACCATTCCATGCCCAGTATCACATCAAAATCTAACATATCAAGGATCAATAAATCACCCCAAGTCTCCAAATCACCAACGGATACAAAACAAGATCTCACAATCTGATCCACTACTAAAGAATCTCCTACTGAGGTCGAAACAGAAATAGGCAAAGATCACGGCTCACTAGCCAACCCTAATCAAGGAAGAAAGTAGGCAGATACATATGAACAAGTGGATCCAGGATCAAATAAACATAAGCCGGCACTACTGGAAAATGGGCCTACTGCAACAACAAGAAATTCGTTAGTGTAGGCCTTAAAACTGTTGCAGTAATACTATGGCAACGAGGGTTATGCCCACCGCACCAGCTCGCGTGATAATAGATCAATGGCAATGGTTCTTGTAAAAGTCCTCAAACCCGTTGCTTAAAGTTCACCTATTGCAACGGTTATTCATCCCTCAATAACGGCTATTTTATATATCATTTGAAACGGTTAAAACCGTTACAATTGATGATTCGCAACGATTCTCTTATCTATGTTGCAACGAATTTATCAGCTCAATTGTGATGGTTATTATTGCTATTGCAACGGGTTTTACACAATGGTCAAAATTGCTATTAGCAACGGTTATGTTTTACCTATTGTAACAGTTCTCATATGTTGTGACAATTGATAGCCTGTGCTTTAAGAAATGCTACTGCAACAGTTTTTGTTTGCCTATTGAAACAGTTTCTGTAAATATAAATATTTGACATTACAAAATTATAAATACCACGAAAAATGATAATTACTAAATGAAACTGAATGATTCTAATTCAAAATATTCCAGTCATAATATCATCTGCCACAGGCGCAAAATATACAAAATATTTTCAACAAAATAAATATTCTTAATGTCAACAAATATAACAGTTTCGATCACTTTCAACCAAATCTCAAATGTCGTCCTCATCAATGCATTCATCACCACGCTGATTGTTATCTCCACCTACAAAAGTCGATAAATAAAAGTTATGAACTAATTTTAATCATGTATCTACTGGAACTCCAATTTTAGTCAAATTAAAGATAGGCAGTTAGGTGAAAGGAGAAAGACAATAAGAAGGATCACCATTATACTAGCATCAGGCCGTTAAATCTCAAAATTCAGTCCAATTTCAATATTAAACGCGACATGATATAAGTAACTTCAAAAAGCTCATTAAGTTGCAAATAGTATTAATATCCATAACATAAACAAAACAGATTCTAAATTCTACGAAAGATAATGAAAAAGTCCAGCCGCTAACCTGGAATTGAAGCAGTTCATTGAAACAAATGAAAGAAATTAGCATTTCATTCTCGTGAAGCCTCACAGTAAACCAAGGATAAATGTTAGAATATGATATCCATTTTCATTTCTTGAAGTTCTTGTTATATGGCTTCATAGTAGCAACTAGTCTACTACCTGTACTACTGTGAGAAAATAATTACCGCATCCCAGCAAACCAAACTCTGTATAGTATGAACGCTTACCCAGATAATAAAAGTTAAAAAAAATGATAAACAAGCCAAGTAATGGAGCAAAGTTACTTACCCAGATAATGAAGTCGCAAGGTATAGGCATGAAGAATAAACACTCACATATTTAGATACTAGACGGTCTGAGCCCGTGCTGAGCACGGGCATCCTAAGTAGTTGACTTAAGAGATCGCATCACTCTTTAAGTTCTCCAATCTAAACTCCAAGCAACTTAACTTTAATCCATAAATGAACCAATGCACTCATCTCAAGGTTAGTCTACCAGTAATGAACATATTAAAATTTAATATATAGATTTACATACAAGAAATTTACCAACTAAAATACTCAATTACTACTGGTCACGACCCGAAATTGGGCCATGATGGCGTCTACATAACCCCCCAAGTAGACAAGCCTAACCCAAACAAGTGGAAGACGATAGGTAATATTTAAACTAAAGAAAGCGGAAGATATGACAAAAAGATAGGGCCAATAACATATAAACATCCCATTGTACAAAATATACAAAAGAAGGCCCTAAAGTGACCAACGAGATAAAACAGACTCGAGAACCAACCCGGACCTGGTGTCACTATTACAAGAGAGACTAAAGTAAGGAGTAGCTATACAACAGGTGTTGTCTATCCAAAATACAAAATATAGACAAAATGTACAAGATGGAAAGCATGTAAAGTCTCCAAAGCGCCGGGAGCTCACCGCGATGTGAACAACAATGGGCCTCGAATGACAGGAGATCAGCGAGGGTGGCTCGTACTAGGTGCTACATCAGAAAAAGGTATGCAGAGTGTAGTATGAGTACCAAGACAACGGGTACTCAGTAGGCATCATAGGTCGACCGAGCGCAGAAATATAATATATATAAATAAATTACAGGAAAGCAGCTAACTATACAGAGATCCACCTAAATCTAGTTATAAAGCCAGAGACATGCCAATAAACAAAAAGAGAAAGGGAAACAATCATCAAGCCAAACCAGAGTCAATCCACATGCCAAAGCAAATGTAATGTGATGCACGATGATGCATATATGAATGCAATATAATATAAACCCAGAATACCGCATCAGGCACCCAGAATACCATATCAGACTATGCATATATATATATATATATATGAAATAATAAAATACCCAAAATAACGCATCGGGGGTCTGAAATACCGCATCAGACTAATATGTATATAAATGAGAAAGTAAAATACCCAGAATAACGCATCGGGGGTCCATAATTTATTTACAAAAAATAGTAGTTCCTCTTTTCCTCTCAAAAACCAAGGTGATACTCAAAATAGCTCGATTTAGTCCAAAAAATCATCACAACAATAGAAGAGCCTCTTTTCAAACCAAAACCTTCGAAAATCATTTCCTTACTGTACCTATGATATGCCCTGTGATATGAGTATGAATGTTTACACACAGAGGGAAACCACATCATTAGATCAAACAGGGCAAGAATACCCTCCAAAAAAAGAGAACTGACTTGGAATCCGTCCAAATCCTAGCCATGGCCTCGGGCCCACAGTTATACACAACGATAGAATAAAGCGATAAAGTAGAAATAAAAGTGACAACCACAGAAAAACTCTATTCTACCTCTAAATCCACCTAAAAACATGCTAAGAATTCTATACTAGTCCCACAGAAGAAGCAAGCTCCTAGGCTAAGGATAACATACAGTGCTAGTATAAAGATCCGAAATGGCCAATTAACATGATATACAGGATTCAAGCTTAAAATCTATCTAAAATCCAACCTAGCATTCTATTAACATACATATATACATTATCTAACTAACTCAGTTTAAAAAGGGTATACCGTAACCTACCTGGGGGCCGAACTGCAAGCACGAACCATCACTTGTGTGTCTTCCCCTTTTGAACAGCCTCAGAAAGCTGCCACATTATCAAGAACATAAACTAGGTGTCAAGACAAGAATAATGACACCCATATTGCTATACGAAAAATCGAGCTTAAAATCAGGTCGAAAAAATGACCCTCGGGGCTCGCGCAATGAAACAAAAAACAAAATTCATAATTATGCTGGCGGTGGGTCAAAGAACCCATGCCCAAAGTTTAGGCGCGAATAGGGTTCGTTTTGGGGCCCAAAACAGCCCCGAAGTGATACCAATTCACGGGATTAAAGCAAAAAAGCTCAGAATTTGAAGGCGGGGACCTACCTCAACAAGAGAAGCACGTCACAGAGGCGAGTTGCACAAATTTAGGAGCATGAAGTCCCCAAAAACCAGATTCCACAAGATTTCCCCAACTCTAAGATTTTAGCAACAAGGAAATTTAGCGGATGAATTATCAGAATTTACACGGAACGAGGAGAGGGGTGACGAGGGAACATACCGGGTGAAAGATACTGAGCAAGGGAGTTGGAAATTGGGAGCTTAGACCATAACAATGGAGTTCTATCAGATTTTTGAAGGAGAAAATGAAGTTGGGACTTAATATAACTGCCAGAGGTCCTTCATCGCGATCGTGACAGGACCCCCACGTTCGTGGAGAACAACTGGCCCAACCATTGCATTCGCGATGGTCCAGGCCACATTCGCGAAGAGGAAGATAAGCCGGGTCCCAACCGGCTACATCGCGAACACAAAGGAAACCTTCACGAACGCGATGGTCAAGAACCTAGACCATCGCGAATGCGATGGGGTCCCCGCGATCACGAAGAGCAAAGTTGTCTGCAACTTAATGCAGCAACCAGCAAATCACCAAGTCCAAAAAACTTCCGACGGACACTTGGGATTCATCCGAAACCCCGTGAACACAAACCAACCATACTACCCTACCAGAAAAGTGGTCCCCACGCCCAAAACCAACTCGAAACTCAAAACCCAAAACAAGTCTGGAATCCTCGGGACCCGAACGAAAGGTCCCCCTAGCCTAAAGTCAACATTCTGTAGCTAATGGCGCTGACGAAATTTCCATCCGAGGCCGCCTTATCTAAATGTTGACAAAATTCAGCCCTACCAACTAAACTGACTTCAAAACACACAGCCACACAAAACCAAACCGAAAGCACTCAGACACAAACCAATGGTCACATTAGACCAAAATCCCTATTTCAGAGCCAACGAAACTGTCAAAATTTAATTCTGAGCGTGTTTGCCAAGAAAGTTGACCGAAGTCAAAGAGTTACCAACCTTAAGTGCTAAAACAGGGAAATGGTCATAATGACCTAACGGACAGCTCGAGCACCGGACCATCAGTATCGGCAAGTCATATATGACCTGTAGCCGCTGCGGGAAAGCTCAAAATACAGAAAAAGCACGGAAAATGGAAAATGACCTGGAGGGTCATTACAACATCCACTACTAAAAGAACTTTCATCCGCGAAAGTTAGAAAAAGGATAGTACTTGAAGACTCGAAAAGGCGAGGATAACGGGTCCACATGTCGGTCTCGATCTCCTAAGTAGCCTCCTCAGCAAGATGATGCCGCCACTGAACCTTAACTGATGGAATCTCCTTGGACCTCAAATTTCTAACCTGCCTGTCCAAAATAGCAACAGGCTCCTCCTCGAATGCCAAAGACTCGTCCAACTGAACCGACTCCCACTGAAGCATGTGAGACTCATCCGGAATATACCGCCGCAACATAGAAACATGGAATACCGGAGGAACACTGGAAAGAGCAAGAGGCCAGTATAACTCATAAGCAACCTCTCCAATACAACAAAGGATCTCAAATGTCCCAATAAACCTCGGACTGAGATTACCCTTCCTCCCGAACCTCATCACGCCCTTTAGGAGAGATACCTGAAGGAACACACTTTCACCAACCATAAACTCGAGATCTCAAACTCTCTGGTTAGCATAACTCTTTTTCCTACTCTGGGTAGTACGAAGACTCTCCTGAATAATCCGAACTCTAATCACGAAGCAAATCAGTACCCCACAGCCTAACCTCAAAAGCATCAAACCAACCCACCAGGGATCTGCACCGCCTACCATACAAAGCCTCAAACGGAGCCATCTAGATGCTTGAATGGTAACTATTATTATATGCAAACTCTGCCAAGGATAAACACTGGTCCAACTGACCTTCAAAATCAATAACGCAGGCTCGCAACATATCCTCCAGAACCTGAATAGTACGCTCTGACTGGCCGTTTGTCTGCGAATGAAAAACAGTGCTAAGATTAACTCTAGTACCCACCTCTCTCTAAATAGACCGCCAGAAGTGCGAAGTGAACTGAGTACCTCAGTCAGAAATGATAGAAACTGTCACCCCATATAAACGGACAATCTCTAGAATATAGATCTGGGCCAACCTCTCGGAACTGTAAGAAGTCTGAACCGGCAAGAAGTGGGTAGACTTAGTGAACCTATCCACGATACCCAAATAACATCAAATCTCCACAAAGTATGTGGCAATCCGACCACAAAGTCCATGGATATACGCTCCCACTTCCACTTTGGATTGGGCAGCCGTTGTGATAAACCACCTGGCCTCTGGTGCTCAAACTTCACCTGCTGACAGTTCAAGCACATGGACACGAAAACCAAAATATCCCTCTTCATCCCACACCACCAGTAGTGCTACCTCAAGTTATGATACATCTTAGCTTCCCCGGGATGAATGGAATATCTAGAACAATGAGCCTCTTCTAGTATCAATCTGACTAAGTCACCAACTCTAGGAATGCAGATATGACCCTCGATCGTTAGAACACCCTCGTAATCTAAAGTCTCCTTCCTAGCCTCACCACTCAACACCTTGTCACGAATGATCCTCAATCTCGCATCATCAAACTGCTGTGCTTGAATCTGCTCCAATAAGGAAGACCTAGCCTTTACACAGGCAAGAATATGGCCTGGCTCAGAAATGTCAAGCCGAACCAACCTATTAGCAAAGGTCTGGATGTCCCAAGCTAAATGTCTCTCCTCCGTGGCTAAGAAGGCCAAGCTACCCATACTCACCGCCTTCTGGCTCAAGGAATTCGCTACCACGTTTGCCTTGCCCGGATGGTAGAGAATAGAGATGTCATAGTCATTCAGTAACTCCAACCACCTACGCTGCCTCAAATTTAGATCCTTCTAGCTTAAAATGTACTGAAGACTATGATGGTCAGTAAAGATCTCATAATGCACTCCATAAAGATAATGCCTTCACATCTTCAGCGCGAAGACTACCACTGCTAACTCCAAGTCATGTGTGGGGTAGTTCCTCTTGTGAACCTTCAACTATCTGGAAGCATAAGCAATAACCTGACCCTGTTGTATCAACACACAACCCAAACCGACACCTGACGCATTGCAATATACGGTGAAACCCTGACCCTCGATCGGAAGAGTATGAATCAGAGCTTAAATCAACAAGGCCTTGAGCTTCAGAAAGCTCGCCTCACACTCATCTGACCACTGGAAGGGAACATTCTTCTGAGTCAATCTAGTTAGCGAAGCTGCTATCAAAGAAAATCCCTCCATAAATCGTCTATAATAACCCGCAAACCTGACAAAACTGCGAACCTCGATAGGAGAGGTAGGTCTAGCCCAATCATGAACTATTGCAATCTTCGCCAGATCCATTATAATCCCATCCTTGGACACCACGTGCCCCAAGAATGCCACAGACTCAAGCCAAAACTCACAATTAGTGAATTTGACATACAACTGGTGGTCTCACAAAGCCTGAAGTACAACTCTAAGATGCTGCTCATGCTCCTCCCTACTCTTCGAATAAATCAGAATGTCATTGATGAACATAATCATAAATGAATCTAGGTAAGCACTGAATACACGGTTTATCAACTCCATAAATGTTGCTGGGGCATTAGTCAACCCAAAAGACATGACTAGGAACTCATAATGGCTGTATCGAGTCCTAAATGCAGTCTTTGGGATGTCCTCAGCCCTAATCCTCAACTAGTGATAACCGACCCTCAAATCTATCTTAGAGAACACTGTTGCATCCTATAGATGGTCAAACAAGTCATCAATACGTGGCATCGGATATCTGTTCTTAACTGTCACCTTATTCAACTTTATGTAGTCAATACACATATGCATAGACCCGTCCTTCTTTTTCACAAATAGAATCGGAGCACCCCACGGAGACACACTGGGCCTGATGAACCCTCTACTCAACAGATCCTAGAGTTGATCCTTAAGCTCTCTCAACTCAGCAGGTGCCATCCGATATGGCAGAATGGAAATAGGCTTGGTGCCTGGCTCGATATCGATACCAAAATCAATGTCACGATCAGGAGAAAGACCCGAAAGATCAGAAGGAAATACATCTGAATACTCGCAAACCACATGAACAGACTCAAGGGGAGGTGTGGTGGAACTAGTATCACGGACGTAGGCAAGATAAGCTAAGCACCCCTTCCCAACCAGCCGTTGGGCGCTCAGAAAGGATATAACTCCCCTCGGCATGTGGCTATCAGTTCCCTTCCATATGATAGGAGGGATACCAGGCATCCGAAGAGTAACGGTCTTGGCAAAACAATCCAAGACCGCATGATAAGGAGACAACCAATCCATGCCCAAGATCACATTGAAATCAACCATATCAAGGACAACCAAGTCTACCCACATGTCATACCCCAAGATAGTCACCACACAAGCCCGATACACCTGATCCACTACTAAAGAATCACCTACTGGGGTAGATACACGCAAGGGCACATGCAAGGACTCACAAGTAGACTCCAGACGAGTAGCATAATAAGTAGATACATATGAGAATGTAGACCCCAAATCACACAAAGCAGAAGCAGACTGATGACAAATGGAGATCGTATCTCTGATCACAACATCTAAAGCCTCGGCCTCTGTTCATCCTAGAACTGCATACATGTGTCCATGACCACCTGACCTACCGGACTGAGGGCCACCTCTAGTACCCTGGGGACCACCCCTACTACCTTGTGAACCGCCGCTAGCTAGAGCTGCTGGAGCCTTGGGGGCCTAAACCAACGGATCATGTCGCCTAGGATGTTGTATAGATGGGCACTCTCTAGTAAAGTGTCCTATCTCGCCACACTCATAACAGCCCCGACCATATGAACTATGCTGTGAAAACCCGGCCGAATCAGAATGACCACCACAACTTGTAGACCCTGAATGACCACCTTAGGGAGCAGGAATGAGACTCTGGCTACTCTGACCCTCAGTAGTCTGTAATGCCACCTGAACTGTCCGGATCGGCTAGAAACACTATTGTTGCTGACTCTACCATGGTATCCCCTACCACAGCCCTGTGAGCCGCTGAAATTGCCCTGATGGCGAGGCCTCTTATTGCTGCCCCCTTGGGCCACACAAACTATACCCTCAATAGTACAGGCATGATCAACTATCTCCAAAAAAGACTCACCCGACGCTACCATACCCTCTGTAGCCAAGCGGAGGTACAAGGTCAAACCCCGAAAAAACTGACGTACTCTCTCATGCTCGGTGGGCAGAATCATAGTGGCGTGCCTGGAAAACTGATGGAACCAAACCTCATACTCAGACAGAGTTATGGAGCCTTGTTCAAACCCAGCAAACTGATCCATCAGACGCTCCCTCATACTACGCGGTACATACTTCTCCAGGAAGGCTGCTGAGAACAGACTCTAAGTAAGCGGAGATGACCCGGCTGGTCTACAAGCAACATATGACCTCCACCATTATTTCTCTAGACCATCCAGCTGAAACGCAGTGTAATCAGCTCTGTGAGACTCAACTAACCCCAAATTATGTAACCTCTCCTGGCAGCTAGTCAGAAACTCGTGCGCATCCTCCCTAGAAGCACCTGAAAACCTCGGAGGACCCAATCTGAAAAACCTACCAAGCATCTTTTGCTCCTCAGAAGACATAACCAGCACGGCTGGAAGAGGAGGAGCAACTGCAGGGACTGGTAGTACCTCAAATCTGAAAGCCGCAGTAACAGGCTGTGCTCCTGAACCCTGTGCTACCGCCTGAGCTAAAGTTTGAGCCTCACCTCGAACATGAGAACCAATAGGAGTGCTCGGTGAAGTTGTTGGTGGAGTCATACCCTCAAGAAACCCTAACAATCAAACCAAGGTGTCCTGCAATACTGGAGTAGCTACAAAACCTGTCGGATGCTAGGATGGCCGCACATGCTCTGGCTCATACTGAACCTCATCCGCTCAAAACTCAGGCTATTGACGGTGATCTAGCCAAGGCCTGAGCTGGTACCGCAGCCCGTGCCCTACTTTGACCTCTGGGTCGACCTCTACCCCATCCCCTAGATGGGGCTCTAACTGCAGGCGTAGGGGCCTCGTCCTTACCCGCTGCAGACCTCGTCTGAACCATCTGAGAAAGAGTGAAACAAAGATACTTAGAAGTTGACCAAATCAAGTAAGCACGATAAAGACTCAAACAAAATGAAGTCTTTTTTAGGGAATGTCCTATAGCCTCTCATAGATTGGATACGAACGTCATCGTACTGATCCATGAGACTCTACTAGACACATTGCTCTTGTACTGGCGAGATCGGTGAACCTACAACTCTGATACCACTCCATCACGACCCGAAACTGGGCTATGATGGCGTCTACATAACCCCTTAAGTAGACAAGCATAACCCAAATAAGCGGAAGAAAATAGGTAATAATTAAACTAAAGAAAGCAGAAGATATGACAAAAAGATAGGGCCAATAGCATATAAACATACCATCGTACAAAATATACAAAAGAAGGCCCTAAAGTGACCAACGAGACAAAACAGACTCGAGAACCAACCCGGACTTGGTGTCACTAGTACAAGAGTGACTAAAGTAAGGAGTAGTTATACAACAGGTGTTGTCTATCTAAAATACAAAATATAGACAGAATGTACAAGATGGAAAGCATGTAAAGTCTCCAAAGCACGGGGAGTTCACTGCGATCCGAACAACAGGCCTCGAACGACAGGAGATTAGTGAGGGTGGATCGTACTAGGTGTTGCATCAGAAAAAGAGATGCAGAGTGTAGTATGAGTACCAATACAATAGGTACTCAGTAGGCATCATAGGTCGACCGAGCGCAGAAAGATAATATATATATAAATAGATTATAGGAAAGCAACTAACTATACAGGGATCCACCTAAATCCGCATCGGACTATAAATTTATATACAAAAAATAGTAGTTCCTCTTGTCCTCTCAAAAACCAAGGTGATACTAAAAATAGCTCGATTTAGTCCGAAAAATTATCACAACAATAGAAGAGCCTCCTTTCAAACCAAAACCTTCGAAAATCATTTTCTTACTGTACCAATGATATGCCATGCGATATGAGTATGAATGTTGACACACAGAGGGAAACCACATCATCAGATCAAACAGGGAAAGAATACCCTCCAAAACAAGAGAATTAACCTGGAATCCGTCCAAATCCTAGCAATGACCTTGGGCCTATATTTACACACAATGATAGAATAAAGCAGTAAAGCAGAAATAAAAGCGAAAACCATGGAAAAACTCTATTCTACCTCTAAAGCCACCTAAAAACACGCTAAGGATTCTATACTAGTCCCACCGAAGAAACAAGCTCCTAGGCTAAGGATAACATACAGTGCTAGGCTAAAGATTCAAAATGGCCAATTAACATGATATAAAGGATTCAAGCCTAAAGTATATCTAAAATCCAACCTAGCATTCCAGTAACATACATATATACATTATCTAACTAACTCAGTCTAAAAAGGATAAACTGTAACCTACCTCGGGGATGAACTACAAGCACAAACCGTCACTCGTGTGCCTTCCCCTTTCGAACAGCCTCATAAAGCTACCACGCTATCAAGAACATAAACTAGGTGTCAAGACGAGAATAATGACACCCATATTGCTATACGAAAAATCAGGCCAAAAATTGGGTCAGAAAAGTAACCCTCGGGGCCCGCGCAATGAAACAGGACTTGTATTGTTCAATATAAACGGCCTCGAGTTGAAAAACAGAGCATGAAAATACATTTATTAATTTAGTAATGGGGAAAAAGTGTGAGTTTACCTCTTACAGTAGCAGTAATGTTCCTTTTTTCATAGAGCAATTCTTCCTCCTTTTTTCTGGAGCAACTTTCACTTTCAAAAACCTCGCAATCAAAATTGTTCGCCTACTGATACTAACTAATGAGATAAAAAATAATTCAACACCACATTTTATACTCTACGTATAAGACCAGCCAATTCAACCATTGGCAGATTTCAATTATACCCTCAAGCTTATAAGGTTTTATTGTGACGCAGAACCTTTCATTTGAAACCTAACCTTTATTTGTATTATTCATTCATTTGATTTAATTACACCAAAATCATAACCAAATACTACATAGTGAAATCCACACCAACAACTATAGAAAAGTTAATCTTTAAAGGTAATTATTGTGCATGTTCTGTAAAAATAGAAAAAAAAACATAGAAGATATCAAAGCTTGCATGGAGAAAGGAACAAAGATAAATCATTTCTTAATATTTATCCATCTAATTTTCTTAGGAAATTGAAAATTCATAATAAGACTCCAAAAAGGAAATCCAATTAAAAACAGATAAAAAACGGGACTAAGCAAAAATCCAGCAGATTGAAAGAAAAGTTAGTACAGAGAGAAGAAGAACAAGAACTCACCAAAAATAACCTGGTATGCAGAGTAGAGTAAAAAGAAGATCAAGAATCAGGACAAAAATTCAACAGAGATGGGAATCACAGTAGAATAGAAAAGCTAAACATTTGCCCTCACTTTTGGTCTTATTTACATAAAATACCCTTCGTTGTATAAAAACTTTCACTTACTAATTAGTACAACTCATGAAAGGTCCCGACAAGATTATACTCGTACTCAAACTTAATAGTAAACTTTTGAAGTAACTTTATCAATTACTAAAGATTTGACACATTATTAAGCAAGTAGATGAATATCAAGATTCTAGTTTCTAGCAATATATCAGAGGACTACGCTTTCTTTTAGCAAAATCGGAATCCCTTTAGGTTGAGTAGAATAGAATGACACATAATCAAAGGTCAAAGGCACCTTATCTTTAGAAAGAAACTCACTTGACGTATTGAACATTCCAAAAATAGTCAGATTAAGAAAATCTTGAAAGAAAACTAAACTAGAGATAGACAAACAGACGTTAAAATCAGAACTGAAGAACCCAACAAGCATAGTAAAAAAAAACACAATCAAAAAGAAAGTTTAGAGAAGATTACTTGAGGTACTTTTTTATCGAAAGAGAAAGTGAGAGGTTTATTCTTGAGGGCTCTGTTCTTGTTCCTGCGAACAATCAATATGTATACCAAACCTCCATAATCAAGAGTTTCTAAACCACATTCTCTTATTCGACCAAAATTCTGAAAAAATGAAACTAAAAAAGAGAAGAAAAAAAGTTACATTCATGATGAACAAGATGAACAGAGGGCGACAAGAACACAATCAACTTCTTCCTACCAACACTCCTCAATGTTTTTCCAATTTCACTAATCTCTTAAAACAACCCTAATTGCATCTAGGTATAACTCGATAATGGCAATAGCCTGCATCTAGGTTACTATTAAGTAAATATGTCGCAATCAGATTTCACGATTCAAGCTAATTACCTATAATTAACAAAAAAATTGATAAATCACATCTCAAAATACAAAAACAAATTCGAAAATAGAGTTGACCAAGTATTTGACTTAGAACGGCCTGCTAGTAGAAGCTAGGGTCTATTACATTGATTTATCACATAAGGGGGCTAAATATGCTAATTAATTAAAGGAAAGAAGTAAGAGGGCATATGAAGCAGATTTTCCCTTAGCTAAAGTAATGAATCTTAGTAGGGAATCAGTCAGATTCTTACCATAAGCAGAAAGGCTTTAGGATGTCAAAAATCATACAGAATGATATTCTAACATTTTTTGTAATCAGCATATAGAGCAAGCTGTCATGTATTCAGTTTAAAAAATGAAGTATAAATCATAAAAGATTTTCTTGGCCAGATCAATATAGGACCAACAAGTTTTTACCCAAAAATAACTGAGCTTGAAGCTGTCACACGTTTGAAAACCAAACTATACAAGAGTGAAATCCCAAATAATCATTTTTAACGTGTAAAGCTGTTCCAAATAAACTTAAGTGAGAAAAAAAGGCAAATTAGGCACAATTATCACATGAGATGAATCGGCTTGGTTGTAGCATATGTCATTCACACTGTTCAAAGTTGAAAATTAATCAAGAAAGTCCAAACACAACATTAATTTGAGGAATCAAATAAACCCGACAGGCTAAGAAATTGGGACATGTTCATCTAAATATCTTAACTAGTGATACCCAATCAAATTTACTCCAAAATTATCATCTAAAATGCATTTTGAACACCACCAAAAATCATGTGATACAGGTAGCGGAGTATCAATGCAAGTAAGGAGAATCATACCAGAGATAGATAATGCGTCGAAAATCAAATTTCAAAGCCCCTTCGTAATGGATGACTATATAGAAATTCACAATAGGTAGCCATTGATATTCTGACACAGAGGTTCATTCTGCCGGAACATCTTCGAAGCTTAACGGAGATATCCATTCCATTGGAACATCTTCAAAGCTTATCGGAGAGGAGAGGAATTTGAGGTTTTGGATTTTGTCATGAAGAGTGAGAAGAGGAGAAGAGAAAGTGGGTGTACTCAGGTGAGTGTTTGATGGATTGACGGAGAGGCGAGGCGGCGTGGGATTCGTCAAAACAATGGTTAGAAGCGATGGGTCTTCGCCAGACATAGAGATGACATTGGGTCTATTGCGATGAGAGATATGAGATAGGGCACTTCAGGATTTTTAGAAAAGGCGGCATGGATCCCACCGGAGCAGTGGTGGCAATGGGTCTGGCGGAGAGGAGAGGATTTTGAGGCGGTGGTCTGTTGTGTCATTGTAAAAGTGATTTAGGTCTAAGGATCTCTGGTATATAGAGGAGAAAGTGAAGAATTAATGGGAGCCATCTGATTAATTTAATTGATGGTCATGATTAAATGGGACTTTAAAATTGAACTGGTTATAATTGACATAAATTGAGTGTGATTTGGACTAAAATTTAAATAAATAAGGCTAAAATTGAATGAAATTGCTATTTGATAAATACCATATACACACTAAAATATATATATAATTAATACTAAAATTATTGTACAAAAATAAAAGTAAAATATTACAATTGGCAGATGACAAAAATAATTGAGGAAAAATATGGAGGGAAATGTGGTGGATTAATAAACCGTTCCAACAAATTAAATTTTTCAAACAACCGTTATAATAAATGGATTTACCGCAACGGTTGTCATATGATTAAGCCATGTCAATAGCTACCAAAACTTTTGGCAACGGTCATAACCATTGCAATAGACTATTTTTAGCAACGGTTTAAAAATGGTTACTAGCATATTTGTTCCCGTAGGCCTATTTTATGGTTGACGACATACATAAATCATACTTGTAATCACATCATCCAAGGACTCTCCCTATGGTTTCCCAAGGACCGCATAGAAATGACAGCGACCACCTCCTAACCGACCGTCGTCCCTACCACCTGTCCTACCTCATGGGCCACCACCTCTACCCTGACTACCACCTCCTCGAGCCGGTGGATGAACTGAGAAAATAGGCTGAGCTGGCTGAGCGACAGGCTAAACTGTGCGCCACTGGGGGCAATCTTTGGAATAATGACCAACCACACCACAAGTAAAACAATCCCCTGATGACCTACTCTGTCAGGATGAACCAGCGAAACCCGTATGGCCACCACGGGCTGATGCCCCTAAATATGTACCTCTCGATGGCTGACCACTATAGCCCTGCTAGCTACTGTGACCTTGCTCACACGGTGAACCATCCGAAGGCTGAAGTGAAGCCTGAATCGGGCGACTAGACTGACCCTGGTGTCTTTGCGGCTGATGACCTCAGCCCCACTGGCCTGAACCCCTACCACCATAACGAGAACCATTGTAACTGCCCTGATGTCGAGGCCTCATATCTCTGGCCCCGGTGTCATGACTACGCGAGTCCTCTACAGTACGGGCATAGTCCACAATAGCCTATAATGACTGACCACTAGAAACCAGTATCTCTGCAGGCTCTCTAAACTCTCTCTGTAACCCCCAAACAAATCTACAGATCCTGTCAAACTCAGTAGGCATAATCATGGCCCCAAATAGAGAAAGCTGATGGAAATGGGTCTCATACTCCGAGACGGTCATATAATCCTAAGAAAGTCTGGTGAACTCCTCTCTCTGCCTCTCTCTATCGCTCTGAGGTAAGAACTTTGCCATAAAGGCCTCATAGAACTCGGACCAAGTCAAAGGAGGTGACAACGATGGTCTACAAGCAACCTGGGCCCTTCACCATAACTTCGCTGGGCCCTCCAGCTGATAAGTAGTATAACCAACCCCGTGAGTCTCCAACAACCCCAAATGATGCAACATCTCCTCTCAAGTGGTAATGAAGTCATGTGTATCCTGTCCAGATATACCAACGAACATCGGAGGTGCCAATCTCAGAAACCTCCCCAATATCTTTTTCTCTGTCTCTGTCATCACTGGGAGAGCAGCAAGAGGCAGTGCAACTGAAGGGACCGGAATAACCTCGGCATGGGGAGCCGCAGTAGCAGGCTGCACTCCTGAACTCGGTGCACTCAGGGCTGCCCCCTAAGAGGATGTCGGTGGTACCTCTGAAAGACGCTCTCCAATCATACCTAACAACTGTAATAGTAAACCCCGAATATCTGAAGACTGAGCTAAGGCTGAAGCTGGCACAAAAGCTGATACTAGAGCTGGCACCAGAACTGGTGGTACATGGGCTGCCCCCGAGTCCACATGTCGCTTCTCAGGAGCAAACTCTGCCTCATAACCATGCTCGGGCTCTGTCTCAACTTTAGCAGCTCTAGCAGGTGCTGCTGCTCGGGGACATACTCGTCCCCTACCTCTATGACCTCCCTGGGCCCTAGCTAGAGTTGGAGGCTCGTCTCTGCCCGACATCGACCCTCTCATACGAACCATCTGCAGAAGAATGAACAAGAATAAGTGAGATTTTGAGAAACTTTCAAGGATGCTACGCACGATACAGAAGCAATGAAAGGTTCATATTTCCTAAAATGTCACTATAGCCTCCCGAAGATTGAGTATGAACGTCTCCGCCCTGATTTGCAGGACTCTACTAGACATTGGATCCTATATCGATGATACCGGTGAATCTGGATCTGATACCAAGCTGTCACGGACCGATTTCTCTGTCGTGATGGCACCTACAACCCCCCTGTAGGCGAACCAATCCCAATAGCCTGGAATGGTTAGTAATGAGCTACTAGCTAACAGTGAAGCGGAAGGAACGATATAATCAAGCGAAAGCAAAGGAACAAGATGAAAAGATAGATAATAGGAATATATAAACATATGCAGAAGCTAAACCAAACCCAAAAACCTGGTATCATAGTATAGAGCCAGAACTACATCAGCTGAGTACGATGATCCAAAATAATATATACAGATGTCTCTGAATGGTAATAGAGTACATACAACAAAAGATAAACCAAAAGCTAAGCTCCGATCGATTAGATCTCACCCTCAGTCTGAAGGTATCCCAAAAATAGCTCCTCGCACGAGTCTCCAATGAGCTAACGATGATGGCCCATACTAGGATCTGCACCAGAAGATGCTGAGTGTAGTATGAGCACCAAATGCGAAGCAAAAGGTACCCAGTAGGTATCATAGGCCGACTGGACACATATAAGATAAAAGAGCAGTAATAAGCAGAATAGAAATTGTTAGTCACAGAAAACAATGAAAAAGTACATGGAAGCTAGCACAGAAGGAAGACAGCAGAAAACAACATGCATGGCTAGCTACAAAATATATATTACAGACATAGGTGAAAGAAAGAAATGACGCACCTGGGATCCTCGCAATAACAATATATAAGAAGTTTTCAAAAAATGGGCGGTATACCAGTAACCTCAAGTAAAAAGGGAAGGAGGAAACAAGAAACAAAAGCATGCTTGATTACAAGAATAAAAACCAAGTCAAGATACAAATACTACTTCCAATACACAAATCATAGTTAGAAATCAACATAATGAATAATAACTTGGCTAAGCAATAACAAGCCTACCTATAGTCCCAACGGGCACTCACACACCCGAGGAACACAAACAAGTTAAGACAAACCCTCCGGTATCCTATACTACCGGAGCATACACTCAGCAAATAGCAAACAAGGGTGGAACCTCATGCAACTGAATGGTATGATGCATAATGATATCAGGGTGGAATAGTAACTCTATATATACCTCCTCCGATGCCTAAAGGGCCCAACAGATAGGTTCCATGAAAGGACACTGCCTGTATACCTCTACTCCATCGTATACCCCTGCCTCCGGTGCACGCAGCCCAAAGCCCCTGGCCTGAATTGACAAGGTCCATGGAGGTCCTCGACCACATGCTATATCTCAATCTCGAAACCTCATCCAAAGTGGGTCTAGATCTAATCTGGTAGCTCAAAAACTCTAATATGCATGCCCAGACTCTGTCCAGGTCTAAAACAGTTAAATAAGTCATAAAACCCCACCAATGGTGCCCGAGCATAACCGAGTCTAAAATAGTTGTAAAACAGTTCAGATGCTCGGATCGACCGAGTCTAATATCATATCAATTTAGTGAAATGCCAATCGAGCACCACGGCCATGTCGAGTCTAGAAATAGTAGGAAAACTGTGATAAAAACACATCTTTTAACTCTTTTATCCCAAAAAGATCCATGCAAGGCATTTCCAAACCAATTTAAAGTCATTTCAGCAGAATACAGGCCCCCGGGGTCATGCAAGTTTAGAAAACTAGTAAAAGTATACCCGAAGCCCAAACCATAGTAAAATATGCAGAAAATCCCATTTTGCATGGAAATGGCATGATCAATCACAAATAGCAGCCCAACGGCTCACAACCAACCTATCAGCGCTGCACAGGCTCAAATTGCTCTACATCACCGATAGCCAGCCTAAAATTGCGATAATGATGTCCGGGACTCATGGACACCCCCAAATAACCCACCATGTATGGTCCAGAGTCAATACAAGGCCACACAGAACCACAAGGGTGATAATATCATTCTACAAGAATACTATGCACAATGGAGGAAAGAAACGAGCCGGACATGGAAAAGCGGTCAAGGTCTGTGGTGCCAAGCTATAAACCCAACCCAAGGATGCCAATTAATACAATTTTATCCTATATATGCGAAGTCTAGAGAAGTTAGACCGTAACCCATCTGTCATCCGGTGACAAGCTGCTGGAACGACGATAGCCGAGGCTGAACTGACCGAGAAGCTTCGAATGAAAATCAAACTACCAAGAACATAAACTATAAGTTAAAACGAGACTAATGATACCTATGTTGCTAAAAGTATCCGGGTCAAAATTCGGGTCACAAGCGAGCCCGCGGGCCCCATTACCCGACACAGGAACGAAAAATACAAAATTGTTCGCCATGTTTCCAGGAGTTCATGCTCCCAAATTTAGTGAAACCGGACGATAAACCAAGGCTCAAACAATCCCTAAACTAGGAGAATTAAAGTGGGAAAAATAATTGAATTTAATGGAAATTAACAAGGAAACTTACCAATTTTAGAAGCCAAGAACGAGCACAGACCAAAAATATATAATCCTCCAAGGTATAGGAAGAACCAGGTGAAATAATGGAGGTTTTGGAGAAAATTTTAATGGGGAAAATGTTGGGGAAGAAGAGGAAATGAGCTGAAAATTTAAGTGGTGGCCAGCTATATAGGCTGCCAGTGCCCAGGTGCACCAGGGCGGCCCAGGCGCACGCGGCCCAGACGCACCAGGGCGGCCAGAGCGTTGAGGCGCAGGGGCCCCAGGCACCCAGGGCTCTGAGGCGCAAGGGGCACATGTGGCCAGGGCGGTCAGGGCGCTGAGGCGCAGAGGGCACAGGCGCCCATGGCGCTAAGGCGCACACTGCTGCCCACACCAGCAATCAACAATGACTAAAACTTCCATGCGACATTCCGGGCACAATCGGAACACGATACTCAAAAATTAATAATGCTAATAGAGTGAAAACGACATTCCAGACTCAACGAAATTGCCGAAAATCCTAGCGGAGATTGATTTAGTGAAAAGTGGGCCCCACGCCCAAAAACCAACTTTAGGCCAACTTTTCAAAACGGAACCCCATGGCCTTAAACGAGTCTAGAAGCCTCGGTACCCGAATCAAATGTCCCCCTGGCCTAAAGTTGACATTCCAAATCTAACAGCTCGGTCAAAATTTCCATCCGAGGCCGTCTTCTCTGAATGTTGACCAAAGTCAAACTTTCAAGTTCAACTTGGATAGAAACACAAAAAGTCACCAAAATCAAACCGAAATATCCCATACCCCGACCAAGGGTCCATCTAGACCAAAATCCACGCTTCGGAGCTAACAGAACTATCGAAATTTAATTCTGAGTGCATTTACCAAGAATGTTGACCGAAGTCAATGAATTCCTAAGTTAAATCTCTAAAATAGGGAAATGGTCGTAACGACCAAACGGCTATGGCACCAAACCATCGGTCCCAGCAAGCCATAAATAACTTGGGACCGCTACAGGAAGGCTCTAACAGTACAAAGAAGGCGTAAACGAAAAAATGATCGGAAGGGTCATTACATTTAATATTCCATAATTTGAATATTTTTAATCAACTGGAAAAAAGATTACACAAAAAAGAAATATAGATGATGAATATTCCATGATATATATATCTATAGGATTTTGCTACCTACTACATGAAGTTAGCAGGTTTACATTGTATTTCTTTTTTCTATAAAATATTCCTACCGACTAATTAAAAGATCATAAAAATAGGAACATATAGTCTTTTACTTGAAATTTTCAATTTTCCTCTATAATTCAAAATTCATCTTTGATTTTCTAAAATACTCCTAATAACAAATTAAGTAAGAACAATAAGAAAAGCTTTTTGGCTTTTCACTTTATATATTGTGTTTTATTCTCTTCATCATCCATCCATAATAAGTAGGAAAACCTAATTGTTGCAAAAAAAAAAAAATTACATGCTTAAGACGCAAAATGAGATCAACTTACAAGTGACTTTCTCAAAATGATACACTGACGTTTTTAGGAATAATAGTGAACTATCTACCCTATGTAGTGTTCTTGTTACCATTGTAATTTTTTTTTTGTAACAAAGTTTGTTCATTTGAGAAGCCTTTTGTGGATTCAGTCATATATAGTTCCTGAGAGTGAATCCTCTATTTAATATTCATTTTACTAATCACCTCATTAAGGCACATCAAAATGCTAGTGTTGGTATGTTCAATATGAAGCTAACACACATAGAGGGGACACTTGCAACACAAAAAAAAATCATAGAGCCTCTATCCTCATTCTTTGAGGCGCTTCTCCACAAATATTTTTCCAATGCAAGTATCCCCTCTATGTTGGTAGGTCCATATGGAGATGACCAACACTAGAATTTCTTTGAGCCTCAATGAGGTAGTTAAAAAGATCAGTATTGGGTAGAGGATTCACTCTGAGGAACCTATCCATGACTTAATCCACAAAAGGGTGCCCAAATGAGTAAACTTTATTGCAAGGGAAAAAAATAATGGCAACAAATGAACTACATAGAATAGAGAGTTCACTAACTTTCTTAAATAGTCCAGTGCGATGCTTAGAAAAAGATACTTGTAAGTTGCTCTTATTTTATATCTTCATCATGTCAATATTTTGTGACCATTAGGCTTTTTTGCACCAGCTAAGCCAATGATTTGAGAAAATAAGAAAATATGATATCGATACCAACAATAATTTTTTATTTATAGTGGTCAAATCATGACCTTATTTATGAAAATGAACTCAATTAACAAGGGAGTTAATCTTTTTATTTTAAGTCCTTTTCTATAAGAATTTGAATCAAATTCATAATATTAATTAAATTTCTTTATTTGTAAATTTGTATCGTCAACACCAACTTGTAAATATTAAAATTAGACATTGCATAGTTTTCTTAATTAGAATTTTTTTTATTGTATGATTCTTTTATGGCATATACTTTAGTAAGTTCATATGTAAAATTATGGTAAATTAAGAAATAAATATTTTACCTATCGTGTTTGGATATTCTAAATTATCTCAAGTTTAAATATGATGGTTGACGTAACACAAAATTCACAAGATTCATGATGACAACTACACATTTTTCTCGATAAATAATCCTAACCACCACCCAATTGATTTAAATATAATGATATAAAATGGAGTAGTACATTGACAAGTTTAAAACTATAAGACATTTTTAATAGAAAACAAGTGCGAAAAGATAAAAAAAATACTATTTAAGACTAGATCTCATTCGTATAAGAGTGACTTAGGAGAACAATACAAGAAGTATTTATTAACTGATAAACTGCTAGTGACCCCTACAGTAGAAACCCCTACATAAGAACTGGGAACCACTGTAGCTGCCCTGATGGCGTGGCCTCTTATCGCTGCCTTGTGGGCCTTGCGATGAATGCCCTCAATGGTGCGGGCGTGACCAACAACATCCAAGAAGGACTATACTAAACAAACCTTACTCTTAGTAGCAAGGCAAAGCATAAGTCTCAACCCTCTGATAAAACAGCACACTCTCTCGTGCTTGGTTGGTAGAATCATAGTAGCATGTTTGGGTAACTCATGGAACCTTGACTCATACTTTGCTACTGACATATAGCCTTGCTCCAACCTCAAGAACTCATCCCTCAGTCTCTCATGCTTGCTGTGAGGCATGCACTTCCTCAAGAAAGTCTCGGGGAACTGTTCCCAAGTCATAAAAGGGGACCTAGCTAGTCTGCACTTAATATACACCCTCCACCACTATTTCATTGATTCATTAAGCAGTCAAAATGACAATAGGTTCCCCGAGCTAGATCCACGAGCCATGGACAGGGCCCATGGAAATAAGATTGAGATACAGCATAATGGGTCAGATCTAAAAGGTTGATCCATGGACCGTGGAAGAGTCAACAAGCCATGGAATCCTTTAGTGAAACCAGTCAGAGGCCAGATAATTGGCCTAAGAACCACGACCACGTTCCACAGATTGTGGAATACTCCACGGACCATGGTTGGTGGACATAGAAATCAGGATTGAAGCCTAGCAAAAATGTAGGGAACCATGAGAGGGTTCCATGGCTCATGGAACCATCCACAGATTGTGGTTCCCAACCGTGGAACATGTTTTGAGAATTTTTACCAGTTTTCCAGATTTGATCCATGGTGTATTTTAGACTTTTCCTACCTCTTTTAACCCAATACCCAGTTATTTTGGCTTATTTTGGAGGTGTATTAGTCAGACTTAAGGAATTTTCCCCTCATTCCCATTGGTTCAATTTAAGAGTAAGAAAGAGAAAGGAAAGACCACACATTTTTCAAGCTACAAACCTAGGGCTTTTCTCCAAGGCTTCAGAACTCCATCTTTAGTTTAGGAATCTTCTTCCACCAGGTATGTGGGTATTCAGTAAGGGTCTTGTTTGACTTTATGCCAAAAACCTCAGGCTTTTATATTGAGTTTCATGATTTTAGAAACTAGAGTTCCTACCGTAATGTGCAGAATTCTATCATAATTCAATTCCTATGCTTAGTATGTGATTTATATCATGTTTTAATGTCTTATACTAGAATTTCAATAATTTTCATAGACTTTCACCATGATTTGAGAAGTCAAGAATTTAGCTTGAAAGTCCAGTATTTTGATATGAAATATTTTCCTCATAATTTAGTCTAGTCTACTAGCACTCAGTTTTAAAGCATGAAATTAGTTAGCTTTTAGCCTATAGTTTTTCAGATAATAAAGGTTTTCAGACTAGTTAAGTTCTCACATAGCATTTCGAAACTCCAGTTTCAAAAGTGCAAATAGAAATCAGTTTTGGGAGTAGTACTTAGCACCGAATTGGACTAGGGTTCATCGTACCTAAAAGTCACAGAACGACGTGCCATTGTAGGTTTATTTAGCCCCTTAGTTGGGCCTCAGAACTAGTGATCATGCTAGCCATGCCTCTATACCCTGGCAAAGTATATTGGGTCCTCTCAATGGGGAGTATACATCAGACTCCACGTTTAGCTCACGTGGTTTATGTCAGTTAACAGACTCTCACATAAAATTAGACTCAGTCGTTGTGAACTAGGCCCTCAGTTCAGTTTTATAGGTTTTCATTATTCTTTTCAAAATATCCTTGCATTTTATAGTTTATGCATGACTATATTTGGGCCTACGTACTACAGTTCAATTTATAATTTTTAAATAACATATAAATATTTTAGCATGTTCAGTTACATTGCATATCTCGCATGCTTAGTATATTCAAAGTACTGACTACATACTCTATGTGCTGCATCCTGTCATGATGCAGGTTTAGGTTCTCAGACTCAGCTTCGCAATTAGCTCATTTTAGTGTAATCTCATTGACATCCATTTGTCAGTCCTCATCCTTCGAGGACTATTCATGATTATTGTTTAGTTTTGACACCTTTTTTCAGTGTTTTGGAGTTAGCTGGGGGCTAGTCCCAGCAACACATCAGTAGTAGATGCTTTCAAACATAGAGTCAGACTTCATCTTGTTCAGTTAGATTTACTTTTCAGTTTTATATCCTATTTTGAGATTTTCAGTTTAAGTTATAAAAACATATATCTTATTCAGTTTAGCTTTCGCTTAGCCATTTTTATTCAAAATGCTTAGTATATGCCATACCATGGGTTAGCTTAAGGTCACTTGTGGCTTGAAGCACCGTGTCACGTCTAGGGTGTAGACTCGGGGCATGACACAAGTACACAAAGCTAGGCTAAGGCAACTAACTCTAACCGTAAAAAGGTGCTACACAACTGAAGCCAACCCTAAAAAATATACTACCACCTAGACTAAGGATCTCAATCATAATTCTAAGATAAAACTACAAATTCAGCTACAAGGATCATAAACACCTAAGTCCAATTATCCATACCACAATACCCACAATCAATTAGCAAAATACCACACTAACATCTTAATCGAGCAAAGTCTAGAATAACATAAGTCGAAACCTACCTGGAGGTTGATCACGCTCTCATGAACCTACTACACCTGGGATGCTTTACAAGCGATATTCCAAAGGAATGGGAACATTGGTTACCATGGGAGCTTTTCCTTTTCAGGAAGCTTTTGACTGTTGTCACACTATTGAAATAGTAATTTATGAGTTAAAATATGAAGAACAATTCCCATATTACTACTTTGGAATTTGGGCAGGAATTTCGGTCAAAAATTCTTGTGGGATCTATGTACGAAATCCCAAAATAAAACTCGCAATTATGTCCCTCGTGGGACAAGGATCACATGCTCAAAATTTGAGCATGATCAACCTCCACTTTCAAGCTCAAATCAGCCCTAAAAATCAAGTGGAAACAAAAGATTAAAATGAGAATTTAACGAAAAGAGGGCCTGAAAACTTACAAATTAACAATGAAAAATCGACCACGGGCAAGAAATATTTTCCCCCAAGCTTTAACAACTGATTCCTTTGAGAATTCTTGAGCTCAAGCTCTCAAAAATGGAGGATTTCCATGTATAATGATTTGAAAAATGAAGGAAATTAATATATACTGCTAGGCCACTGGACTTCGCATACGCAGGGAGGCCACCACATATACAACCTCATGTAGGCGGCCAACCCCTCGCAAATACGGAGAGGAAAAGAAGTCGGGGCCCAGAGACCCTTCTTCGAGGACCCAATGGATCCACCGAATACATGAGCCTTCTAACGTGACCAACCCCTCACGCACTCAGAGGGTAAAATATTGCTGGAAAAAAAAATAGCAATATTTGCCAAGTTCAAAAATGCTCGGATGGACCCTCAAGATTCATTTGGAGTCGTGTGCATGCAAACAAAATATGCTATCCCTATATAAAATGATATTTTGAACTCAACAAAATCGATGAAATTCCCAACAAAGTTTGTTTCAATGAAACGTGAGTCCCACACCCGAAATGCCCATTTTAGCCAAAAGTCACCCAATATAGGCTATGGGGACCTACTTTGACGTGCTTGCTTGCATAGTCTCGGGAAAAATGAATATATCTCTATTCTGAATTCGTATGGAAAAATAGTTTAGTGCGTTAAAAAATAAACTCGTAGACCTCAAAGATTTTTGACCCAAATTTTTAGAGAATTTCTTAACAGAATTTGCAATAACTTTTGCCAACTTTTTTTTTACAGCTTGCTTGACTTTAAAATTTAATATATGAAAATTATGCAATTAAAATACCTCATAAAATATCTTTCTTAACATATTAAGCTCTTAGTTTAATCCTAAAAGCATGGGTTAATTCAAACATTTGAACAGGTGGGTGTTACGAGACAGTAGGCATTGGCCATTGCATTTCATCCATATCATTGCATTGTATTGGCATTTGAATTATTTTTGTTATTGTGATATATCGTGATAGTTTATGCATGCAGGATTATTTTAGTATTCTTTATTCGGTGTAGTATCTGCTTAAGCTCAGTCAGCCTATGATGCCTACTAATTACAAGCAGACTATACTCACTCCTACTTTATGCATCCTTTGATGCTGATCCTGGTTTGAGTGGCACCCACGGTTAGAGATCATGCTTGCAATTGACCTTCGAAGCGGTGGTGAGCACTTTTCTTCGGGGACTGACCCAACTTCATTTATCTTTTACTTTTGTTTTAGCTACTTTATAGACAACTTTGTATTTTAGTTTTGAATCTTAGTTCTAGAGGTCACTCTTGTATTTGTGACAACTGAGTCTTGGGATTCCTAACATACAACTTTCTCTTCATTCTGAGTATATTGGAGTTGCTTTAGTAAACTGTATGAGTGTTTTGCTAGTTTGCCTTTACTATGAGTTGTTTGTATTAGTTGAGCTTGGCGTACCTACCATGAATGGGTCAGGGTAGGTTCCATCACACCTTTTGTGACTTTGGGGTTGTGACAGTTGTATCGATTTTTAAAATTTAAAACCAAATCAAACTAAACTGTGAGTTTACTTAATATTCCATAATGATTTACTTAATATTCCATAATTTGAATATTTTTAATCAACTGGAAAAAGATTACACAAAAAAGAAATATAGATGATGAATATTCCATGATCATATTACATTAAAAGTGGGAAGCTTCATGGTTGAAAGTTGAATTACGAAAATACCCTTTAAAAATAAATAGCTAAATTACATTTATTTTAATATAATATTATTACAAATTTCCGGTAGTAAAAGTTCAACTTTTGATTGAATTATTATAGATACAATGAATATTAAAAGAGGTTGTCTTATTAAATGGTATCTTATTAAATAATATGTTAAAGGCTCTTCAATTACTATAATTACTAGGAAAGAGTTTGTAACAGCTAATAACTTTGTTCTTACATTGAAAATTGACGGATGGTTTTCATTTTGATAAGTCAAAAAGTTATCTATATTTATTACTGATTTTAAGTTAAAAACACTTAGGAAAAAAATTCAATTCCAAGTTGTAACTGATAGTAATTAATGGTAAAAAAAACAATAATATAAGGACGAGGAAAAAAGAGCAACATAGATGAACACATAATTCGGGAAAATCATTCCATTTCTTCCTACTCACTCAATTGACTGCAAAATTATATTGTTTAATAAGGATTATTTCACAACACATATTGATGTGTGTGCTTCAAGGAATTTGGAAACAGAGTTTTGCATTCGATTACCATAGAGGCAAATATGTTTGCCCTTCTTATTCTCTGCTCATAATTTGGTTAGAGGTATATTACAACTTTTGCAACTTTACTCAAGTTAATTTTTGTGTTTGTTTGTATTTTTTTGGGTCAACTCTATCTTATGATTGATGATTCTCTTTAAATTATTTGGAGATTCTATATCACTATTTTGAATCCTCTCATGGTCATAACCCACACCTTTTTTTTGGACAATGAGCATGCTATTTTTTATAAGACAATTTTATTTGTACAATTTAATTATTATTTTTGTTAATTTTACAGATGAAAGAATTCACAATTTTGAATCAAATAAAGAATACATGTATGTGTAAGTATGGTATATACATCAATTTCAAAAATTATTATTTTCATTACAAATAACTATAATTTTTGTGTAGGTGAACACCATGTAATGTACAATGATCTACTACACATCCTAAAGAAGGAATACATTGATCAAATTTTCGTACAACTTCTACAAAACAATACGTTCATTTGATAACAACTTCTTGATATGTATGCAATTATTAAAGGAGGACACTACAATTTTTAAAAACTAAGACGAAAACTTTAAGACGCGAAACATATGCCAGAATTTCTCAAATTCATATTCATATTCAAATTTTGTGTTGTTGAAATATAAAAAAAAAAAATTGCCAAGTGAGTATATGCATTAGATATAATAATAATTGCATAATTAAAATTGTTCGGACAATACTTTTTCAATTCATTTGATAGCAATTTTCCAGTATAATTATCCTTTGCAATGATAATAAATGTCAAACAAATAGCTCACAATTTACCAGTTTGAATTTGCTTTTTTCATTCAATTTCTGCCAGCAAACTTATTATAATTTTGTAAAACGTTTTTTCTAATCAGTACTTTGTGGAACACAGTAAGATAAAGGTATTATCGTATAATCAACATGTGTTAGGCTAATATAAATTTTATATAGTAATACGGGACAAACGTACAACGCACGTTCCCAAAACTAGTATATATATATATAGGGATTTGCTACCTACTACATGAAGTTAGCAGGTTTACATTGTATTTTTTTTTTTTTGTAAAATATTCCTACCGGCTAATTAAAAGTTCATAAAAATAGGAACATATAGTCTTTTACTTGAAATTTTCAATTTTCCTCTATAATTCAAAATCCATCTTTGATTTTCTGAAATACTCCTAACAACAAATTAAGTAAGAATAATAAGAAAAGCTTTTTGGCTTGTCACTCTTTATCTATTGTGTTTTATTCTCTTCATCATCCATCCATAATAAGTAAGAACACCTAATTGTTGCAAAAAAAAAATTGACACGCTAAAGACGCAAAATGAGATCAACTTACAAGTGACTTTCTCAAAATGATACACTGGCTTTTTAGGAATAATAGTGAACTCTCTACCCTATGTAGTATTGTTGTTACCATTGTAATTTTTTGTCTTGTAACAAAGTTTATTCATTTGAGAAGTCTTTTGTGGATTCAGTCATGTATAGTTCCAGAGAGTGAATCCTCTATCCAATATTCATTTTCTTAATCACCTCATTAAGGCACATCAAAATGCTAGTGTTGGTGTGTTCAATATGAATCTAACACACAGAGGGGACACTTGCAACAAAGAAAAATCATAGAGCCTCTATCCTCATTCTTTGAGGCGCTTCTCCACAAATATTTTTCCAATGCAAGTATCCCCTCTATGTTGGTAGGTCCATATGGAGATGACAATTACTAGAATTTCATTGAGCCTCAATGAGGTGGTTAAAAGATCAGTATTGGGTAGAGAATTCACTCTGAGGAACCTATCCATGACTTAATCCACAAAAGGGTGCCCAAAAGAGTAAACTTTATTGCAAGGGAAAAAAATAATGGCAACAAATGCACTACATAGAATAGAGAGTTCACTAACCTTCTTAAATAGTCCAGTGCGACGCTTAGAAAAAGACACTTGTAAGTTGCTCTTATTTTATATCTTCACCATGTCAATATTTTGTGACCATTAGGCTTTTTTGCACCAGCTAAGCCAATAATTTGAGAAAGTAAGAAAATATGATATTGATACCAACAACAATTGTTTATTTATAGTGGTCAAATCATCACATTATTTATGAAAATGAACTTAATTAACAAGGGAGTTAATCTTTTTATTTTAATTCCTTTTCTAGAAAAAATTGAATCAAATTCATAATATTAATTAAATACCTTTATTTGTATATTTGTATCGTCAACACCAATTTGTAAAAATTATAATTAGACATTGCATAGTTTTATTCATTAGAATTTAAATTTTTTTATTGTATGATTCTTTTATGGCATATACTTTAGTGTGTTCATATGTAAAATTATGGTAAATTAAGAAATAAATATTTTACCTATAGTGTTTGGATATTCTGAAGTATCTCAAGTTTAAATATGATGGTTGACGTGACACAAAATTCACAAGATTCATGATGACACCTATAGATTTTTCCCGATAGATAATCCTAACCACCACCCAATTGATTTAAATATAATGATATAAAACGGAGTAGTACATTGACAAGTTTAAAACTATAAGACATTTTTAATAGAAAACAAGTGCGGAAAGATAAAAAATACTACTTAAGACTAGGTCTCATTCGTATAAGAGTGACTTAGGAGAACAATACAAGTATTTATTAACTGATAGACTGCTAGTGACCCCTACCGTAGAAACCCCTACATAAGAACTGGGAACCACTGTAGCTGCCCTAATGGTGTGGCCTTTTATCGCTGCCTCATGGGCCTCGCGGTGAATGCCCTCAATGGTGCGGGCGTGACCAACAACATCAAAGAACGAATATACTAAAGAAACCTTACTCTGAGTAGCAAGGCAAAGTATAAATCTCAACACTCTGATAAAACAGTGCACTCTCTTGTTCTTGGTAGGTAGAATCATAGTAGCATGTCTGGTAACTTATGGAACCTTGACTCATACTCGGCTACTGACATATATCCTTGATCCAACCTCAAGAACTCATCCCTCAGTCTCTCATGCTTGCTGTGAGGCATGCATTTCCTCAAAAAAGTCTCGAGAAATTGTGCCCAAGTCATAAAAGGGGACCTAGCTATTCTGCACTCAATATACACCATTTACAACTATTTCATTGAACCATTAAGCAGTGAAAATGACAAAGGTTCCACGAGCTTGATCCGCGAGCCATGGACAGGGCCCATGGAAATAAGATTGAGACCCAGCAAAGTGGTTCAGATCCACAAGGTTGATCCATGGACCGTGGAAGAGTCCACAAGCCATGGACTCTTTTAGTGAAACCAGTCAGACGCCAGATAATTGGCCTAAGAACCACTACCAGGTTCCACAGACTATGGAATAGTCCACGGGCCATGGTTGGTGGACATTGAAATCAGGACTGCAGCCTAGCAAAAATCTAGGGAACCATGAGAGGTTTCCATGGTTCATGGAACCATCCACGGATTGTGGTTCCCAACCGTGGAACATGTTTTGAGAATTTTTACCAGTTTTCCAGATTTAATCCATGGGGTATTTTAGACTTTTCCCACCTCTTTTAACGTCATTTTGGCTTACTTTGGAGGTGAATTAGTCAGACTTAATGAATTTTCCTCTCATTCCCATTGGTTCAATTTAAGAGAAAGAAAAGACCGCTCATTTTTCAAGCTATAGACCTAGGGCTTTTCTCCAAGGCTTCAAAACTACACCCCTAGTTTAGGAATCTTCTTCCACAAGGTATCTGAGTATTCAGTAAGGGTCTTGTTTGCCTTTATGCCAAAAACCTCAGGCTTTTACATTGAGTTTCATGATTTTAGAAACTAGAGTTCCTACCCTATTGTGCATAATTCTATCAAATTCAATTCCTATGCTTAGTATATGATTTATATCATGATTCAATGTCTTATACTAGAATTTCAATAACTATCATAGACTTTTACCATGATTTGAGAAGTCA